>CAODLS010199428.1:0-18040 GCA_948243855.1 Flueggea neowawraea | reverse complement strand
ATTGTACGTCAATTAAATATTATATTTTAGAGAACAACTGGCATATATACTTAAATTTGAGTATAAATTCATTGTGTCAAGACTAATAGGAAGCTGTTTACAAGGGTTATTCTCTTTTTACGTTCTTATGGTTTTTTTTTTTCTGTTATATTCTTATGGGTTTAAATTAAATATTTTATGGCGAGCACTTCTACATTAAAATCTAAAATACATTACATTGATGCGATATTAGTGTATCCTAACTAAAAAAAATTATTTTGTATTTTATTTCTTTAAAATTTGTTGTTGCCTCGTGAAAAGAACAACAATAATGCTGAGAATACGAACGGAACACGAACATTCGGGAAATACGAACGTCACCTTGAACCTGAAAACACAGAATATGATGGGTCGGGTTGTTTCTCGGAAAAATATCTGACGCTCAAGTTAGTATTGATTTAGACAGAGTATCGGTATGAATGTCAAGTATAATGTACCTTGGCAAGTGGTTTCCATGTCTATTTATAGCGATGAGTTCATAAGAGAACATTTACACCGTGTAACGTTTCCTATTGATGGTGATCATAATGTTTTCCGTTTCATCTTGAAGTGTAACTGACAACTTTAATATTCAGGTCTTATCAATTGCTCCCTACTCTTATTTTCAGAATTTTCGAAAATGAGAGTAAATTGTTCAGCATATTAAGTAGGCTTAGGCTCCGTTTAGCCTTGTAATGAATTTTAATTTCATTATCTAGTCTTGTCTAACTTGATTGCTGAATGGTAGAATCAATATTGTCTTTCTACTAACCCATTTAACATTCTTCTAGCCCGTTTAATATTCTTCAAAACCTGTTTGATTTTTTCCCTCGCGGTTTTAGTGTCTTCCTCATGTCTTTCTATTCAATTCTAATTTTATTCCTCCTCGATTTCTCCTTCCAAATCAAGATTTTTTTTCCTAAATTGGCAATTTCCAAACCTGATTTTGACCCCTAATCTCTGCTATAATTTTTGGATTTTTCAAGATTTTTTCTTCCTGAATAATTCTCCTTAATTCCAACGATGTGTTGCTTACTCTTTACTTTATCTTCTTCCTTTTAAACTTCAATTTTCCTTCTAGATTTAATTTGTTTCCTGTATTGGCAATCTCCATACTTGATTTCAATTCCCATTCAATCGTGGTTTCATTACCAAATCAAATCACCTAAATTTTGTGATTGATTCCGAAAATTACCCTAATTCCAATTCTTGAATTCAGCCCTTCCTCTGCCTTAATTACTCTCTTTTTTTTCCCTTCTCTTCTCCGTAGCTCCTCATTTTTGTTCAATTTCATCATTCAACAGAACCCATTATAATTTCATATCCACCACTCCATTGCATCCTTCTAGTCGACGCCTTGCTTGCTTGTTTCTTCTTACAGTTCTAATCCTCCTCCTTCATCTTTTTATTTGTTTTGATTCTCATTTCTTCTTTTTTTTTTTTTCTTTTCCCATTCTGTTACCTGCTATTTTTTTCCTTTTCTTTGTGGCTACGTTGCCTTTTTCCTTTTCGTTTCTTTCATTTTTCTTTTTCAACGATGGTCCTCTCAGCGCGGTCGACATTGGGTGGCTCTAGGCGATGGCAGTCATGTTCGAGACGTGGTTGGTTCCTGAGTTTGAGGAAGAACATTCAAAGAAGAAGCACATTCAGATTTCTGGGTTTTTGCTTCATGTTCATCGTTGTTGGGTTCGCTGTGTTCCTTGTTGTTGGGTTCGTGGCTCCGACAGTTCATAGTCCCGGTCAATTCGTGGTTTCGGCCAGTTCGTGGTTTGCTCGTTGATTCTTGATCCAAAATGGCACCGAGTTGCTGTGTTCGTGTGTTTCGGATGGTCAACTATTGAACGAATTGGACGACAAGGTTGTGCTGACAAAACGTTGTGTTGCGTATTGCCTATGAGAGGACCATCATATGAGCCAAACGACGGGTCGCCTACGGAAGCAGACGACGTGTTGTTCGGGGTCAAAACTAGATGACAGGTCGCACCATTTCTCATACCAGCCACTTTTCATTCCTCTAAAAACGACTCGTCGTTGCCTAAGCCCTCCGTCGTTTGCCCGCACATCTGATCGTCCGAGATGCTTTGCTGCTGCTTTTTTTATTATTATTATTACGATTTTTTTAGTTATTTTTTTTTTTTATTTTATTTTATTCAAGTCATTCCTCTTTGATTCTCTTGTCGCCAGCAACATGTCCTTATCGAGAAAAATGGGTATAACTCTTATTCCCCATTTTTAATTTTTATTTATTCATTGTTGCACAAATTTCGTTGATGGCCCATTGTCAAGTCTTTTCACATACTTTTTCCATGGAGTTGTTTGATTTTAATCATGAGTCTACCATGCCTCCTTTAGATGTTGACACAATCCAAAACACCTACGACTTACCCAAAACTTGGCGAATCTCACTACCCGATTTGAGTTGTCCTTCTCCTTCACATGCACCGTTCGATGCGTTCACGATGTTCGTGAGTTTGCTAGAACTTGGAGTTCGCTTCTCACTTCCACCGTTCGTTATGAAGTTCCTATCTGAAAACAAACTTGTCCCAGATCAACTCCAGTCTAAAGGATGGGTTCAACTTATGGGTTTCCACATTCGTTGTACTCAAAAAGGGATTGAGCGTGTCTTCTAACCCTCTGGATGGCCATCTAGATGGCTTCTCCGAAAATCCAATTGCTTATGTAGAAGGTAGCCTTGAAGATGCTTTCTCTTTATTGCATTTTTACTATTTTCATCACATCTTTATATCTTGTATTATTTTCCTCTGTTCTAACCTTTTGTTTTCTTGTGTAGAGTCAACCTCGTTTAAGGAGGCTATTCATGTGAAGAGGCGTAAATTAGGTGTTCCTTCTGGTCTACCCACCACTAATAAGCTTCCTCGTGCTCCCCATAAACATTCCCAGAGGAACGAAAAAGCTGTTGCTGAAAAGCCCACGAGGCCAGGTCGAAAGGTCTTATGCTCTGAGAAACTTTGTCATATCACTCTGCCTAAAATTGGTGACACTCTTCCTCCATGGAATGATGATGAACGAAGATCCTTCCAAGGTTCTGAGTTCGTGGCACGTGCTGGAGTTTTAGACACCGATTCAGTAAGAATGTGCAGCATCACCGCTAGGCTGGTGCTGAGCACGATTTTGCTTAGAGACAAGGAGTCTCTTTTCAGCCCCTCAAAGGAGTGTATGGATTTAGCCTAGATGGGTGCTTTGAAGGTGACTTCTTCTGCCCTCTTGATACTCGTACTTTGCTTAGTATGACTTTTACAAAATTAACCATCGTTACTTTCTATTGCAATCTCTTCAGTAAACTACCATCGCTCTTTCCATGGCCCGAAACACTCAACGTCGACTAGACGAGGAGATTGCAGCTCATGAGGCTGCAAAGAAGGAGATTAAGGCTCTTCGTCTTGCGAACGCCCAACTTTAATCTTTAATTTAGACTATAAAGGGGAAGAAGAAGAGAATGGAGACTCTAAATCAAGAGAAGAAAAAGCTCAAAACTTTGGAGAAAGAGAAAACAAACCTTGAGGAATGCTATTATTCGCTCATTGCTGATTTTGATGCTTTGTAAGCGAAGAATAAGAATCTCCTTTGAGAGAAAGCCAAGCATCCTGAGCATTCTGAGAAAGCTCACGCTTATGATGCCTTATTGGTTGAGAACAAGCGGCTAGTGGATGAGCTTGCATCTTTGAAGAAGGCTCATGATGATGATAAGAAGTCTTCTATTAAGATAGCAGTTTGTAAGTACCGTGAATCGAAGGATTGCTTTTACAACAAAGTTGCCTATGGTGCTGGCTTTTACAAATTAGGTTTCTATGCTAATCGCCGCTGGCTAGAGGACCTGATTGGGGATGAGTTTCCAGAGATGATTTTTCCAGGACTACCCCGATTGGCGCAGGTACGATCCTCAGGAGACTATTACAGTTGATTCGTATCTAGATCAGCTTTCTTGTGATGATCTTAATAACCTCTCTGGTCCATGGGAGTTTTATGGTCCTCGTGGTGTTCATTCTAAATGCCCTTCGAGAGCTGACATGATACCCACTTTGGGCAACCTTGATGAGGACATAGTTAACGTAGATAGAGCTCTTAACGCTCTGGATGAGGGGTTTATTCCTGCAGATAGAGTAGCATGAGTAGTATAGTATAATGTTATTTACTACATTTCTACTACTACTATTTTTTCCCTTAGTAATGTTTACTTCACTATTTTGTCATTACTTGGATATTCGACAGTTTTGATACTGATATTTTTTGACAATGTGTTTATGAATACTTCGCTCGATTTATTTTGTCTACTTTGCCTTTTTCTTGTGGGTTGGGCTATCGTTGTTCTTGTTAGATGAACTTGGCTTACATCACCGACCGCTCCAATCACTTGATCAAGTTATTCTTGGGCTAATGATTATTGGTGGAGTTTTAGTAGTAGTCAATTCGTGAGTCGAAGATGAAGTGGATGGATGATCACATGAAAATACCACTTGGGGTTTCATTTGTCACACAATTGTAGGAAATAAATTATCGTGTGCATTCATGACAATACCGCTTGGGGTTTTACTTGTCACACGCCTTAATGAATGTCGGCGTTGCTTTATTTTTAGACGAGCCCTCGTGTTAGAGAAGGCTTTCTACTTGTCAATACTTTGGAAAATGCGCATAATTGATGGTAGTGTTCCTTAGGCCTTTATTAAGTTCTAGGCATTCGGTTTTATCACCCACTAAGTTTTTTTTATTATGGCTTGTTGTTAGGCATTGCATGCAAATGTCCAATGTTGAGGCAAAATGGATAACAAGTGTACTAATGAATGTATAAAATGCTAATGCCATGATGCAAATGGAGTGATGAAGAACATAAGGTAACATTGACACAGAGACTTGTAGTGGTTCAGCTCAAGGGCCTACGTCCACTCCTTAAGCAATTTGCTTAATTTTTTTTTATTTGTACAACTTACAGTAACTCCGTATTACACATCCGAAGGGAAGTACAACTTCAGGTGGTTTGTATTCCACATCTTAGGCATTTTATTTCCTTGCAATGTTTCTAGTGTAGCTGTGTTTGGCCCTAGCATTGATGAAATCCTCTAGGGACCTTCACAGTTGGCTCGCAACTTACCATCTTCCTTTAAAGCATTGGTAATTAATGATTTGCGCAAGACGAGGTCGCCTTATTCCATTGGTCTGATTCTCACCTGGGAATTGTAGTAGCTAGCAACTCGCCTATGATAGGTTTCAACTCTCATGTAGGCTCGCTCGCATTGTTCAGCGATGATATCCAAGTTCTCCCAAAAAGCATTAGAGTTGGACTGCTCTTGCTCCAGAGTGAAGTCTACTGTTCATGCTAATCCAAAGCTTATTTCAATAGGAATTAGTGCGTTCGTGCCATACACCAAGTTGAATGGAGTTTCTCCAGTAGACACTTGACTTGTTGTTCTATATGCCCATAAGATGCTTGGAAACTGTTCCATCCATACTCCCTTAGCTCTTTCCAACTTCGTCTTGAAACCGTTGAGGATAGTCCTATTGGAGCTCTCGGCTTGCCCATTTGCCTATGGATAAAAAACCTACCCCAAGCTGAGGCGAACATGCAGTCGCTCACAGAACCCTTAAAGGAATCGCAATCGAATTGCTTGCCATGACCAGCAACTAGAACCTGTGGCAACCCAAGATGACAAATGATGTCCTTCCATATCATTTCTTCAATTCGCTTAGAGGTGATGGTCACTAATGGTTCAGCCTCAATCCACTTGGTGAAGTAGTGTGTAGCGACTATAAGAAATTTGTGACCTCTCATGGCCTAAGGAAAAGGTCCCAAGATGTCGAGTCCCCACTTTGCGAACAGTGTAGGTTCGATGACACTCTGAGGTTTTGAAATGGGCACATTTTCAATAAGAGCATGTCATTAGCAGGAATCACATTTTCTCACTTTGTTCATAAAGCCTTCTTTCATGGTTGGCTAGAAGAATCCTGCCCGTAAGATTTTTGCAGCGAGTGCTCACGAACCCAAGTTTTAGCCATTCCTTCGTGAGTCTCAGCTAAGGCTAGTTCGATTTCTCCTGGTCCCAAGCACTTTAACAATGGTCTCGCAAAGGCTCGCTTATAGAGGATGCCATTGATCAATACAAACTGGCCTCCTAATACCTTGAATTTCTTAGCCTCGTTAAGGTCAGAAGGTAGCTCTCCTGACACCAAATACTTTCAAATTGGGGTTCTCCAATCATTCTAATTGTCATTGATAACAAGTACCTCCTTCTCTTCGACAGTAGGTCAGGAAAGAATTTCAACCTTCACAGTTCTAGCGCTAAAATCTCTTGAAGATGCCAACTTAGATAGTGCATATGCATGATTATTTGCCAATCGATTGATTTAGACCAACTCCAACGTTGAAAACCTTCCTGCCAATCCTTGAACTTTCTTTAAGTACTAAGCCATCACTGGTTTACGTGCTTCGTACTCGTCGTGGAACTGTTGCACCACCAACTGTGAGTCGCTGTATGCAATCAACTTCTCAGCATGTAATTGTAGTTCTAATTGCATTCCCACAATGAGTGTTTCATATTCAGCTATATTATTTGAGCTCGGGAATGAGAATCTCAACAAGTATTCAAGAACATCACTATGTGGTGAAATTAACACTACTCCAGCCCCACTGCCTTGAGAACTAGAGGCTCTATCCACAAACAATGTCCATTCCGACATTTCATTTTTTTCCTCTGGTGTACTAAAAGTACATTAAATGATAAAATTAGCTAATGCATGACCCTTGATTGCTTGTTGAGGTTTGAAGTGGATGTTGAACTGACTTAACTCTATTGCTCACTTAATGAGTCTTCCTGAGTAATCGAGCTTTTGGAGTATTTGGCGGAGCGGTTGGTCAATCAAAACCTTGATGGTGTGATCTTGGAAGTATGGCCTCAATTCCCTTTAAGCCATTATCAGGGCCAAAGCCATCTTCTCTGCTTGTGAGTACCTCGGTTCAGCCCCTTGCAATACCCGACTAACATAGTAGATGGGTTTGTCAATTACGCCTTCCTTTTTCAGCAGTACCGCACTGGTTGTTGCATCACTTACCCGTAAATACATATACAATTGTTCCCCAGCTTGTGGCCTTGTGAGTAGCGGAACTTCTCTCAAGTACTTGTTAAGGTCTTCAAAGGCTTCTTCATATTGCTTCGTCCATTCGACGTTCCTTCTTGCTCCCAAGGTCTTGAAAAAGGGTAAGCTCTTCTCTACGGACTTTAACAATAAAAGAATTCAAAGTAGTCGGCCTCCTATTAAGTCGTTGTACTTCCTTTATGAAGAAGGTGACTTCATATCCAGAATCGATTGAACCTTCTTTGGGTTGGCCTCAATCCCATGTTGGGTTATCATGTACCCTAAGAACTTGCCCGACTGAACCCCGAATGAGCACTTGGTTGGGTTGAGACGAATGTTATACTTCCTCAGAACATTGAAAACGATTAATACACACTCGACATGAGATTCTTCTTTCTTACTCTTGACAATCATATCATCAACATAAGCCTCAATTATATTCCCTATTAGTTCCTTGAACACCATAGTCACCATCTACTGATAAGTGGCTCCGGCATTCTTTAACCCAAACAGCATCACTTTGTAGCAATATGTCTCGTTCTTTGTAATGAATGTCGTATTTTCTTCATCTCTTGGATGCATCATGATTTGATGGTACCCAGAGAAGGAATCCATAAAGCTCAGGAGCTCGTACCCCGAAGTCTCATCCACTAACTTATCAATTCTCGGCAATGGATAGGAATCTTTTGGGCCGGCCTTGTTCAGATCGGTAAAGTCTACGCACATTCTCATTGCCCATTAGCTTTCTTCACCATGACCACGTTGGCTAGCCAATCAGGATAGTAAACTTCTCGAATGAACCCAGCCTTCAACAACTTATTTACCTCCTCATCTGCTGCCTTTTGTCTGTTTGGCGCTATGTTTCGCTTTTTTTGCTTCACCGGCAGTTTACTGGCGAGATCACTTCTGGATTGACTCCCGGCATGTCAGCCAAACTCCAAGCGAAGATGTCCACGTTGTCCCTTAGGCATTTTACAACCTCCTTTTTGATATGTGGAGCGAGTTGACTCTCGATAAATACAAGTTTTTCTTCATTAGACTCTTTTAGTCTTACACTCTCTAACTTTTCAGCCTGCTCAGGTTTGCTTTCCACCTTCACCTCTTCATTTTCATCTTTTATCGCCATTGTTGAGATACAGTAACAGGCGTCCTTGCCTCTAATGGACGATACATAGTAAGCTCGAGCCTTTTGTTGGTCTCTTCGAACTTGACCCACCCCTTGCGGAGTAGGGAATTTCATCAATAAGTAGGCCAGTGAGATTACTGCTCATGTCATTAAGTAGTGGCCGCCCTAATATTATGTTGTAAGTGGTTGATACTGACTTTACCACCATCAAGGTGGCCATCCATGTTATTGCTCGGTCATTTCCCAGCGTGACCGGTAGTTGTACTAACCCCATCACTTATACAGCCTCACCACTGAAGCTGTAAAGTGGTGTCCTCACTTCTCTCAACCTGTTTGCGGTGAGGTTCATCTTCTGAAAGTAGTTCTAGTAGATTAGGTTGACTGAACTCCCATTATCTATTGGAATTCAAGACCACATAGTGACATTCATAAGCATTCAATGCAGCGGAAATAACAAAAAAAATTCATCTAGAATTCCACCAAGGATCCATGCATATCTACATATACAATTAGGGTTAGGATGTCTACCTTAGATCCAAATCTCTTTTATGTTCGAACGGATGGAATGTTGGTGTAGCTTTTAGTAAAAAAACCGAACCACTCTCTGTGCCACATTGCCTTTGCGCGAACGTGTCTAGAGGTATCCACACGAACAAACTTTCTTCTTTGAATTGAAGGAGTGTACTAGCACTTCTTTTAGAATCTCTATTCTAAAAGCTCACAATTAATTTTCTCTCTTTTGAAAGTGGCACTCACTAATTCGGTCAAACCACAAAAAGAATGCAAGGAGTGCACCCTATTTATAGGCATATGAGGAGACCTAAATAGGTGTATAAAAGAATCAAAAATTCCCTCCTTGACCTTGCAAAATTCGGCCCTCACCCTATTCAACCAATAAGGTGCCAAATTTGCTTTCCTAGTCTCACTAGGTTTGCCTTTCTTGTCCCACAAGAATATTCACTTCCTAATTAATTTTTCCACATACAAATTAGGATTTTATTTCTCAAATAAGAACTCCCAATCAGTGATGGACTCCTATTTAGAAAGTGTTTGTGCCGAAATTGATCCTTTTCATATAAAGGAAAGTGACTCCTAAAAAATAGGAAAGAGGAAGCTGAATTTCTCCCTCCCTTTTTAGGTTTGGAAAGGCCGAAAATCTTAATGGGTTTCATTAATATTATTGGGGTTTTAATTATATGATACATTATCATTTAATAAACCACGCTTATGAGCCGAATTATGTCACGCATAATTAATTACTCATAACCTTAATAACTAGTGATTTAAATTAAAAGCTCATTACATTAATGGACTATGTATTAAATCTTATTTAACGCATAAATCATAAAAATGCTGAATTATTATTGATTAATGAAATTAATCATCTTAATAATTCAATCACTAAAGAGAGAACCTTTGTAACCAATCCAGTTCGTTCTTGTGTGTAACCCAATAGGCCCACTGGAAATGGCAATGGGCATTTCTCCAAAACCTTTGGGCCCAAAGTCCATAAGTGATATCTAGTAATACATTATGGCAACCCAAAATCTAGTGGATGTCAGTGATCCGAGTTAACTTTTCATAGTATGATGTTCAATCCTTTTGTCACACGATATCTCATCTAAGCCTAAAGCATGGTCATATGTCAACCTTATATTGCTTAGCATATTTCTATCTCAAGTAGATTGATATGACGAATGACATTGATAAACCCTTTTACCAATTCATTCGAGTATGCATACATTTCATCAATCCTACTCATCAAGCGGCCAAGAAATATCACTCTTCTTAAGAGGAACAAATCCATCACTCTCACTATCACTCCTCTACATGATTCATGACATATCCAATCATAGCCTTTATTGTTACCTTGTTACGGATAACATTTGACTAACTCAAAATATGTGATTCCTCATATAGGAGTCGATAGTGAGTTTCAGTCAGAGAACTCAAACATCGCCACTGCATGAAAGCTTCTTTGTGACAACGATCCATGAAGATCTTTTATAGCAGGCCAGTCCAATACATGTTCTCCAACATGTATCTACATTCTAAGTTGATATCTCATATCTATAATCAGTAAAACGTGAATATCTACTTAGTAACATACTAATCTTAATTCATTATCATTCACATGATAATGATCGATTAAGGACATTTAGAATAATATTCTTTTTATCCTTATGGTTTTACTATCAAGTCACGCACTTTATGGCACAAGGAAGAATAAACTATTCATGGTGTTTTATCTTCATAAAACAAATAATATTTCATAGAAATAAAATGTCTCTTTATTAAATAAATCGAATGACAATGTACAAATGATTGGGCTAGGGCACAAAACTAAAATTATTCCCTAAAATCCTTTCTATGGGGTGTTTGGTGATAACCGCCGATATGACTAGAGGATCATCGTAAGGAAGCATGACCTCACCTATATCTGCTTCCGTGAATGTGATAAATCTTTCCTACTCTCCGAGTGCGACACTGCATTAACTTGGTATGCTTGGCGAGCATACGCTTTTCTTGATGAAGACGAGCTCTCAGCCATCGTCTCTTCTCTAGAAATTGTGTTGATGGCTTGGTGTACCGACCGATTATCAACTGGGGGAGCTCTTTCGTTTTGGCCACTTCTATTCTCTTGAGGTCGTTCTTCTTAACCCCTTTGATCCTAATTTCTTCCTCGTCGTCAATCTCCTCCACGATGATTATCATTCCTTCTCTCCCCCTAGGGGTAATTTGGCCTATCCCCTCTTCATGTGTCTGCATAAATGAATTGGTTTAACTTTCCATCTCGCACTAAAGCCTCGATTCGGTTCATCAAGTCTCAACACTTTTCTTTGGAATGCCCACTCACATCATGGTACCGTCAGTAGGCGTCCACATTCCTTCCGAGGGGTCTATCTATCTTTAGGGGAAAATAGATAAGCCCAAACCCCTCTATTGCCGCCAATATTGCTGACCTCGATTCAGCTAGCAGTGTGTAATTTTCGAAGCAGGGACTAAAAGGAGCTTTTGAATCCCCAGACTTCTCCTTTTTCCTACTTGGCTCCTCTTGAGCCTCTTTTTCCTTCCTTTTCTTGTCTTCCTTAGTACCCACGATCCTCATGACTTCGGCCTATAAGATATATTTATTGGCTCTAACAAAGAGGTCGCCCAGAGTCCTCGGCTGGTCTAGGGACAACGATTCCTAGAGTTGGACCGATTGTGTCCCTTGTAACATTGCAGCCACCGCCACTATGGGTTGCAAGTCGTGGACTTCGAGGGTGGCATTTCTGAATCTATCTACATACTATCTCAGGGTCTCTTTTTCATTTTCTCTCACGCTTAACAAGTACGTAGCGTCTTTCTTTTGCTTGCTATTTATGATGAAGGCATTGATGAATTCTTTCCTCAGCTGGTCAAAGTAGGAAAGCAACGCCTCCTTTACTCCATTAAACCATGAACGGGCATGGTCTTTCAACGTGATTGGGAACGCACAACACATGATAGCATCTTCCCAACCTTGGAGCATCATAATAGCCTCGTAGTTATGGACATGCTCATGCGAATCCTCTTTTTTAGAGAAAGTAGGCAACGAGGGCATCTTAAACTTTGAGGGAAGTGGCTTTCCCATAATCTCCTTAGTGAACGAAGCTTTGGTTATGTGTTTCTCCTCTTCAAAAGGAACCATCTTTTTTGTTCGAGGACTTCTTTGATCATCTTCTTCATATCAATTGCGTCTCGAATATTCATTGAGGATTGAGGCTCCGCCTCGACCTTCTTTGGTAGAACTCTAGGCTCTCCTCTGCAGGTGCTCTCTACCAGCTCGGGATAATGCTCCCTTCTGGCTTTGATTGGAGCTTCAGGAACGGGAATGTCGAAATGCTCTCGACGAGGTGGTGGATTTGGTTGTTAATGAACGCGAGAAGGTTGGCAATAACTTTGTTACGGGGTGTCAAGCCTTTCTGGGACTCCGTAGCTCCGAGTGATTTGAGCGTAAGCGGGCAATGTAGGCAGGAGATATGCCTGAGGAAGAAAATGTTGAAGCAAGGTTGCCATCTCGACCAAAGCCTTATGATTCTCCTCATTCTGCTTCTTGAGCACTTCATAGTCTGCAAGTGGAATGGTAGGGATGGTGTTTCCCGAGGCCCCCTCTTCAGTACCAATCCTTCTCGCATCGTCTTCGGGATGTCCAGCATGGATTGAACGCATTTGCACCATGGTGACTGAGTTGGCGATCGTCGATGAATCTATCTGCGAACTTCGACGAACAAGGTTTTTCGTTCAAGTTTCCCACAGACGGCGCCAATTGTTGTTGCCTCGTGAAAAGAAGAACAATAATGATGAGAATATGAATGGAACACGAAAACTCGGGAAACGCGAATGTCACCTTGAACCTGAAAACACAAAATACGTTGGGCAGGGAATCTCCGACACTCAAGTTAGTATTGATTTAGGCAGAGTATCGGTATAAATGTCAAGTAGAATGTCCCTTAGCAAGTGGTCTCCATGTCTATTTATAGCGATGAATTAATAAGAGAACATTTACACCATGTAACGTTTCGTGTTGATGGTGATCATAATGTTTTCCGTTTCATCTTGAAGTGTAACTGACAACTTTAATATTCAGGTCTTATAAAAAACCTTTGGAGAAAATAATTACTTGGCAATCAAAATCTGTAGGTTCCACATTTGTCTACATCATTCATGAAAATGAAATATCATTTGTAAAAACATTTGTTCTGAAAATGTATTCATTTCAATTCTTACTTATGAAGTCATTTCGTCATGATTGAAAATGTATAAACAGTCAAGATATCTTGAAACTTGTGAACATGTTTAAATTCAATTTCTTTACTTTTTGAACACTTGAATGCATTCACAACATTCATTTTACATTTATGTAATGAAAATACACATAAGTTTTGAGACGAGATATGTCCAATGTACCAAACTACTCACCTCAACTCCAAGTTGTTAATAGTAGCACAAACACTATCAGATATGCCAATCCGCATAATCATCAATAATCTGGTTCTCGACCTCTTGGGCCTGATCCGAAAGTGTCAGTTATTACAAAATCTTACCACGATATCACGACAGTACAGTAAGAGTAAACTGGAGGTATCTCCATCTAGTCGCTCTATTGTTAATCACAACGAGTCTCACATAAAGTCTCTAATTGCAATTTCGTCGTCTCTAAGCTGTAAAGGCACCATAGTCAATCTCGCTTCCCCTTAGAAGATTAAAATTCCATAACATTCTAGTTCTATCGAATTATGGTGCAATTTGAATTCATGGTCAATGCTACTTTAACTGCATGGTCTCGTTCTTGATGCAACTGCATATAAAACATAGATCACATTATTGACATAGTAAGGTAGAGGCAATAGAATGGCAAACACGACCTTTAGAAGCAAAGAGAAGGAACATATAGAAAAAAGAAACTAAGAGAAACTATTACTCTCTCTGTTTCTATAAAATTGTTGTTTAAGGTTTTGGCATTTAGATTAATAAAACATTTAATACTTTTTTATACTTTTCCAAACAACCGAGAACCACTTTATTACTTAAGTATTTATTGTTAGATGTATTTAAAGAGAAATGCAATTCGAAATAAAATAATAAATAGTTTCTTGAAATCGTAGAACAAAAATTATTTTGAGACATTTCTTTTTATGAAGTGACAATTATTATGAAACATAAGAAGTACATTTGATGAAATCCAAAAAGTCCACAAGTCAGAGATGGCGACTTGATATCATATATGCTTTAGTTTTAGTGCAAAACCCCTATTTCTATATAGTCGCACTGTAAATTAAAATTAAAAGAATGTCCAACTCAACAACTCCAATAAAAAAATTTGGCAAAATTATTACACCCTGCAAGCAAAAGTCAACACAACAGAGGTTCTCATTTGGGCAAAGAGGATTATTTCTCTTTTCAAGAAATCTGAAAACAAGATTGGAAAGCAATTGACACGACCTATAATAGGCCCAAAAGAATCAACCCAAAACGTAAGTTTTTAACTCTAGATAGAGGTCCAATAAGCAAAACCTATAGATGTAATAGGAAGCAGAACCTATTAAAAATATGTAGCAAGTCATTTACTTTTCACCATAAAAATGGGTTTAACAGTATAGATGTTCACAAAAATTTTAAAAATGTTATCTAGTTGTCACTATTTTTTTTTTAAATGTCATTTTATTCAAAAAATTTTGACAGGTTGGGTAAGCTAGACACAGGCGGATTACCAGATCAGTCAGTCCAGTCGAGTCATACATTTTATTAATCGTCACATCGATAAGAAACATGTCCATGAGAGTAAAGATGACATGCTTGCGTCATATTTTATGTCCAATTTGTCAAGTTTTCTGGACAAATTGGCCTTCTTTGAAAAAAAAACAATAATGACTATTGTATAACATTTTTTTCTTTTGTTACCAAACTTGAGCTACGCGAAAAATTTTGTAACCATCGGTGTTATTAACCCTACAACAAATAGTTCCACCACTTCATTTTCTAAATAAGTGAATCTCAAGATGCAAAGTGAGTCCATGTTAGGATTGCAAGGAGCCAAGAACACGATGAGCTCAAAACCTAAGAGCATTGAAGGCGAGTATTGAAAGTTTGAGGAGTTTAGAGACTAAGACCCTAATATGTAGAATTCAAAGATCTATAACTTGAAAATATTTTGGGCCATTTTCAGATTCATACGGCTCAGATTCAAAATTTACGAATTTACGGGGCTACTTTCAATATTTTAGGAAAAAAATTTAAAATTACTGTTTTATGCACTAAACTTTATAAATTATAGATTTATAGATTTATTTATGTGTTGTTTAAAGTTTGTTTAGAATTTGTTTAAAATATGTTCATCGTATACTGAAGATATTAACAACATATAACCAACATTCAAACAACATATAAACAAGATATCAACAACATATAAATTACATGTTTGAAAACAATATATAAACAAGATATTTACAACATATAAACTATACATAAACAGGAAATTAACAACATATAAATTATCGATTTGTTTACATAATGTTTTCCACATAAAAACATCAACAACATAGAAATAACATTCAAACAATATATAAACAAGAAACAACATATAAATATCATATAAACAAGACGCCTTGAATTTGAAAATACAAAAACAATCAACAACATACAAACAAGACGTCGTGAATTTGAAAATACATATCCGTAAATTTGAAAAGTCACACGTGTACGGAAAAAAATATTGTAGAGTATATCTGTAATAAACATATCATATCTGTACAGAATAAATATTGTAAACTTTTATAGGTGTATCGTATAATTACCACAAATATTTTCCAGTTACAAGTCTTATTAATGTAATGAGGCGACAATATTTAATTTTTAATCTTTATTAAAAAATATTCTAATAAACGTATTCTCTATTTAATTCTTTATGAATATATATATATCTTTCACGGCAAGCCCGTGTAACATTTTTGGTGAACATTTGGGACGCAAGTTCTCATTAGTGTAATAAACGTGTTCTCTATTTAATTCTTTTTTGGTTGTTTCTTAGAGTGTTTTGTCTGACGTGAACATTTGGGAGGCAAGTTCTTCGTAGAAGTCAAAACCATTTTACTTTTTGCGGGGCATGAAATACTACAATGGTTGGCATGATAGCATCGTCGGCATCTTAATTTGCCTAACAAGTACAAATTTTAAGCAAAAGAGAACTTGGCTTTGTCGTCTTCTATTGTAGAAGAAAGGAAGTGGCTCCTCTACTATTATATAAAGAGCACATACTGTAAGAGAACAAAGAGCAACAACTACAAGAGAAACCAACTAACATGACAATCCCAGCAATAGATCTGCAATATTTTCCAGGACACCTTGAGAAACTAAGAAAAGCTTGCGAAGAATGGGGCTGTTTCAGGATTGCCAACCACGACATCCCCATAGCTCTCATGTCTGAGATGAAAAGGGTTGTGAAATCTCTGCTTGACCTTCCCATTGAAATCAAAAAACGCAACACAGATGTCATAGCGGGCAGTGGATACATGGCTCCAAGCGAGGTCAATCCTCTTTACGAGGCTCTGGGTCTTTACGACATGGCCTCTTCCCTTGCCGTCGATACCTTCTGTTCTCAGTTGGACGCTTCTCCTCGCCAAAGCTACTACTCTATTGAACTGTTTCTTTGCTTTACTGTAGCAAAAAAGAGAGTGTGAGAGGATTACTCCTGGAAATCATCAATCGAATTCGTTGAGTTTTTTGTTGCGGATACTGAATTGAATCGATTGAATCAATATTGGTTCAGTCTGTTTTTGCTTACCCCTGTCTCTTTCAGACTCCTTTTCTTTTTCTCTTTTTTGATGTTTTAATTTCTAATTTGATGCTAATGGAAATGTTTTGGCCTATTTAATCTAAATTTTGTTTTGAAATTCTCTAAATTTAGAAAATAAAAATAAAAAATTAAAGAAATTATTCAAAGCTTAAACTTATTTTTCCTAAAAACTAAGAATTTCTATGAACTAAATTTTTAGTTTTTAAAAAATAAAAAATAACATAAAAAATAAAAAAACAGAAAATAAAAAAAATGTTTTTCAAATTAAATATGCCTTTATTTTTTAATTTTCAATAGATTTCCTTTTTTTAACTGAATCAATGCAAACATGATGAATATGTTAAATATTATATGTTGAAATCATGTTAAAAATTGTTCTAACAAGCAAGAGCTGTTACTGATTATCTAAATGTTTCATGACCACAATGACCAGAGAAATCATAAAGACATATGGGAAAGCAATACATGAGCTGTCCTTAGACATAGCAGGGAAAATGGCACAAAGCCTTGGGTTACGCGTGAACTTATTCGATGAGTGGCCATGCAAGTTCAGGATTAACAAATACAACTTCACCCAGGAAACTGTGGGATCTGATGGCGTCCAAATTCACACTGACTCAGGATTCTTAACCCTTCTTCAAGATGACGAAAATGTCGACGGCCTTCAAGTCGTGGACAAGTCTGGTGCTTTTGTACCTGTGGATCCTGCTCCGGGCACCCTTCTTGTTAATCTTGGAGACGTTGCTCATGTAAGTTGTATTTATCAGTTTAATTTATTTTTTTATATAGTTATTGGACCTTTTTTTTTCCAAATCCACTTGTCAAAATCAATTTTGTTATAAGTTTGTCTATATTTATAAACGGACTATTCTTATATTCATCTCTTTTGATCATAAATAATAACTCAATAAACAAATTGTAGCTTAGTTCGTAATACAGATTGATCTGTGAGAAAAACTATCAGATTCGATCACTGCTAAAAACACTCATGGGAGGAATGGGGAGCTTTTATAAATTTGTTTCGCCATAAGAATAAACACTCATGGGAGAAAAACTTATGATCTCTTTTGTTGATGTTTATAAAGGTATGGAGCAACGGAAGGTTCTGCAATGTGAAGCATAGAGTGCAATGCAATGAAGCAACGGTTCGGATTTCAATTGCTTCATTCCTTTTGGGGCCAAAAGATTCTGCAGTGGAAGCTCCTCCAGAATTGGTGGATTCTGACCATCCACGTCTTTATATTCCTTTACTTATGAAGATTACAGAAAACTTCGTTTATCCACCAAATTGCAGGATGGTGAAGCTCTTTCACTATTACGAACCCAACAATAATTAGTGCCAAAATAATGAGCCACTAATTCTTCAACTATATATTACCTCAATAACACAACAAACATTATTGTCCTTTCTCTCGCCTTGTCTTGCTGGTGGGAAATGGATCAAATCGAATCAGCCACCACAAGGATAATGTAGCTTCAGTAATTCGAACTGG
>CAODLS010199347.1:0-11907 GCA_948243855.1 Flueggea neowawraea | reverse complement strand
TAGTTTGATTGAACATCTTATTTTCATTTGTAACAATTTTCTTTTCTTTCATCAATTTAGGCTTCCATTCATTCAACACTCCATTGTCCCGATCAATCCTGTAAGTTCATTTTTTCTTTGATTCATACAACACTCTTTGATTCATATTTTATTTTTCCTTCGATTCTTTTTTCTTCTTTTAGACATTGTTATTCTTATATTTCTAACAACATTTTGATTGTTTTCTATATTTTGTGATTGCAGACATTCTAGAAAACTACTCAGTTTTCGATTGGGCTGTTCAACCATATAGTGAACTTATTCAAATCTGTAAGTTTCATACTCTCATAAAATTGTGTTTTGTAATGTTCTGTTCTTTTTTTTTTATCCTATCGGCAGTGTTTGCTATTGGTTTTGTACCTGCATGCTTTCTCTTTTTCTATTTCACTTCTTACATCACATCTACATAATCTATATAAATGTTGACATAATTTACAAGTTTTGTTTATTTGTCTGCAAATTTCATTATTTAATCTAAAAATATTGCATGTTAATACATAACAAAACACCCTAACTTAAAAACCATTATGCTGATGAGCTTATCAAGCCAATCAAGCAACACATAAAACACCCTAACTGATGAGCTTATCTATTTTCAGTATAGTACAAAGATCTAGATTTCAATAACTGATACAAAGATCTAGATTTCGGGATCTACACAAACCCATTGCATTAAGATTTCCTATTTTCAGTTTTGATTTTAAAATTTCGTCACATGTTTTCAAGCTAGATCGAAATTCTTAATCAATTCTTTTCATGACTGATTTGATTTAATTCTTAATCATTGATTCTGAATCAAAACTAATAGAAACCTCACAACCAAATAAACATCTCAAAAAACTAATCATTATAATTATGGTAGTTGCCAATGTTCATTATATGAAAGCTTTAGCATATTGAAATAACAAAATGATACAAATAGATTAGAAAAAAAACAAACAAAAAAATTGAAATGAGACAATACCTGTTGGCTCTGGAAAGAAACAAAACCAACCCCTTGCATCTCTGAAATGACCTGCACATGTAATAAACAAGCAATTAGTTGAAAATAACTTGAATCATCCTTATAGCATGGAAAATATGTTAACAATTTAAGTTTTATGTCCATACTACCCATAAATACTGTGTGATTTGAGTTCAGGTGAGAATTTAGTATTATACAAGTGTTTATACAATTTAACCAATTATACCGTTATCTGGCCCAAGATCCAGATCTATTTCACCAAACATTGAAACGGAAACATATCAAAGAAAATAAAAAAATAAAAAACTCGGATCTATTTCATAAAATTATTCATTGAGAATTTAACTGAGAAGTTCACAAATGCCAAATTAATAAATGACTCAAACATTTCCAACATATATAATCAACTTTATAATGTTAGATGAGAATTTAGTTCAAAACGTATAAAAAAAGCCAAATTAATAAAATAATTCGACCAAATTCAATTTCCCCAAAATTAAATGGCATAAAAACACATCACCCACAATTACAAGTCATATTTACCAAGAACATAATCCAAGGATGCAAAAAATTCCACCAATTCCCAGATGCCTTGACCGCCTCAATGAATAGTACAAAAGAAAATGCCTTTGCATACTCGTCATGATAATCATCATCATCACTTGGTTCATTAATTATGTAAACACGAGAAGACCCATCTTTGTCAATAAAAATTACTCAGTCCCTAAACACATAAACTGCACTTATGTTCTCACACAACTTTTCCACTTCCTCTTCGAAACCAACTCAATCAACAAAAGTAACCGCAACTCCAATCCCATATACAACTCAACAATAAGCAATCCATTTCACCAAACATTAAAACATATCAAAGAAAATGGGAAAAAAACTCAGATCTATGTCACCAAACATTGAAACAGAAACATATCAAAGAAAATGATAAAAAAAAAATAAAAACTCGGATCTGTTTCAAAAAAAATAAAAACTCATATCAGGCAAAGCATGCAAATGAGAATCGGCAATCTTCTGAAAAAACAAACCCAAAAGTAATCTTCAAAAACTCTAAAAAGGAAGAAATCGAACCTAAATCAAAGCCGTCATCGGATGTTCCAGGCTCTAAGCCGCATTCAAATTTGGTCATGTAGTCCAGAATCCTTTTCCCCATTCGCTTCACTTCTAACTCCAATTCTTCTTCTTAGTCATCGTAGATTCCCGGGAAGTGTGTGAGTGAGAGGATGAGAATCGACCGGGGACATTGACGGATGTGGGTCATGGAGAAATTTTGTGATTTTTGGATCTTCAGAGAGAGTGAAGCGGCGATTTAGGTTTCCGTCTGAGGAAGTGGGAGTGAGGGAATTGGTAAATAGATAGGAGCTATTTAGGTTGATTTCCACGTGTCTATGAGTGTCCAATATTTTTATGCATGTTTTAGATGAAATCTTATAGTATAGAATTTTGAAATTTCTACGTGTCCAAAAAATTTTAATAAACCATGGATCAAAAGCATACGTGTCCGGATGATTTTATACGTGTCCAAGAGGTTAGAATTCAATTCACCAAAAGCATTTTAATTATTGTAGTGTTATTTAAATTTATTAAAGTATTTAATTTTGAAATTTATTATTTTATTAATTTTTTGTTTTTATTAAATTTTATTTATTTAAGTTGTTATTATTTAATTGATTGATTGTTTAGAATTTTTAGATTTGTAATTTTACTAATTTTGCCACTTTTTTATGTAGCCTTTGAAAAATGGCAAGAAAATATGACGTTATTAGCAAATTAAATGCATCAAAAGATGAGTGAAAAATAAGAGTGCTAGTGGTGAGATTATGGAAAGTCCCACAGTACCAAAGCAAAAATCAAATCAAGGAAATCGATATGGTTTTCATCTATGACAAGGTAATTATTTATTATATTTTCCTTGCAATTACCACTGCTTTGATATATTCAAGCATAAATCAAATACTTTCTTATTGTTTGATTTTTTTCCTTTTTCTCCAAATTATAGGATTTCACCATTCAAGCGTCAATCAGAACAACACCAGCTTTGATCAAGTTCAAAGATGATTATATAAAATAAGGGAGATGTTATTCGATCAAGAAATTCAATGCAGCTCTAAATGGTGGGGATTATAGGGCCACCAAGCACGAGTATAGCATCGCTTTTGACTACCATACGCATGTGGTGCTGGTCAACAATGATGCATCTATTAAAAATGATTTCTACCAGTTCTGTTCTTTTCTTGAAATCCTACTTTCAGTGAAGGATGAAGATTGTTTTCTATTTGGTAAGTTGATTCGATATTTAAAAAAAAATCCAAACATATGTGAATATAACTTATACATATAAAATACTTAAAAGCTAATTATTCTTTTTATTATATGTAATTGGGAATGTGACTAGTGTGGGAGATATCATAGAAACGTCTAGCAAAGGGAGAGTCAACAAGAGAATCAAAGTACAGTTTGAGGACAAGGAGTAAGTCATCTATATATAAATGTATTGGTCTTACAATTGACTTGAAATTTAATATGCTTATAATCAACATTTTATGATCTTACCACAACAAATATAGCATAGACTGCACGTTGTGGGGAGAATATGCCGAGCAACTCGGTGCTTTTTTTTTTGCTACGTTGTCGAGATCAAAGTCAAGATGTTTATTAGTGAAACGAAAAATGTTGCATTTAAATAAATAGCAAGAAAATATTTATATCCTAATTAATGAGATGATTTAATCGCTTGTAGATTACTGTCTTAAATTTTGTACACGCAATACGACTGACGCATACATTTACTCTCAAGAAAAAATGTTAGTGTGTTCATTACATCAACAAAAAATGTCGCATTATAATTTCATTTCAACATTTAAATATAATGTTAAATATTTGTTTCTATTCGCCTCAAATCCCGCCACATTGCGCGAGTCTCCAGCTAGTATATATATATGGAGAAAGCTCAATTTACTCTAAAAGTAAATTTTTTGAATTTACTCTTGATCTCTACCACTATTGCATTTTAATCTAATGGTTGATGTAACTTACTTTTGTGAATTTAATCCTCACAATTAAATTCAAATGTAATGGATTGTAAGGATCAAGAGTAAATTGAAAAAACTTACTCTTAGAGTAAGTTGAGCCCTCTCTCTCTCTATATATATACACACACACTTTTAATTTGGATTTGAGGTCCACTCAATTTTAAATACTAGTTCAATTCAGATGAATAATCTCATTAAAGTTAGTTCAACCTAAATGGACAAAGTCCATATTCTAAAAAAAATGTATTAATTAACAACATCTATCATCATGGAGCAAATAAAATGAATTATCAAAAAACTATTTATTAAACATGTTTCATCTTCCATATAGAGATAAGTTGAGTACATGACAAAATATTTTAGGTTATAAATTCAAATGCAAACCTCTAGAACTCTCACATCAATTTATAAATAGATCAATTTCAAAAATTTTCAAACATAAACAATAGATAATTTATCGATAAATAAACTGAGAAATTTAGTGTAGTTCAATTCGTTCTGCCCTCCCTGTCACCCGAAAGAAACTGACAAATTTGGTACAATCCAAAACAATTTATCCAAACCCCAATGACCAAATTTATTTATCAATACTAAGACCAAATTAAGTTAACCGAGTAATACAACATAATTTGATGGCTTTTCATACCTGTAATAAATGTGAGCTAGTTAAAATCCTGACCATCATAAGTGAAATCAAATTGACCCCAATCAAAGAAGCTCGAATCATCAACCGACATGGACGCAACATTACCCCGAACACTACCGTCGCCGGCGTCACCGGAGGATGAACTCTCCGGCGAGCTTATGGTCGTTCTCTCCACCACCATTGAAGATGGGTTTTGCTGGTGGGAGGTTGAGCTGGCAGCTTCGTAATTTCCTACGTAAGACGAATGTTGACTTCTTGTAATGGTGCCGCCTCCTAGGTTCCTGACTCCTACTGGCCTTCTATCAAATGCCCGTATGCTTTTGGTTTTCTTGTACACCCGGCATAGACTGAACTCATGCCTTAGCTGCAAATTAAAAATGGAAATCTTCCACAATTAGGGGTTTGGGTGGTGGAAAATACAATCCACAATCCAATGCACGCAGTCGAGAAGACTTTTTTCCTATAAGTGAATAATTTTTTTATGCATACCCCACAAGAAGTGGATTAGTCATGTAAGATTACATGTGATCTTACCTATAAGAAAGGGAAAAACCTGTGAGATTACATGTGATCTTACCTATAAATCACAGAATAGCAGGTCCCCCTTCCAAACAAACTTGGAGAGGAACATATAACTTGCATGTTTCCAATTATTAAGTAAATTCTACTTTTAAGAAACCTAATAATTCGACACTTGAGTTAGGTTCAATAAGAGTGAATGATCTAACTTAATGGTAGAATAACAAAAAAAATTAATGATGAGAGTAGCTAGGTTTCTTTAATTTGCACTAAAAGACCCTGGAATTCTTGGTAAAAAACAAACAAAACGACCCTGGAATTATGGAACTCCACCAACCTATGGATTGTCATGATTTTATTAATTTTCAATTTATTAAATTATTATGACTGGTTCATGAAAAAAAAAAGACCCTAGAATTATATATTTGGATTAGATCATATACTATATATTGTAAACTTCAGCTTGTGATAATAAAATATTTTCATTCGTATATGTCCTCCCATTCTTTAAATTGTAGACAAGATATACAGTTTACCAAAATAATAAATATATCATCATATTAGTTAGTATGAAATTTTCAGTCACTCACTGATCATAATAAACATTATTCATCGTTCCTATCCGGATTAGTTATATATAATCACATATGTCATATAAAAGTTTTCCTAAATATTGATTTGTAGATAGAAGCGTTATATTCCTTTACTGTTTTCTTAAATTACTCTGGGATAAATCTATAATGATATTTGATCTAATCCAAAATCCATAACTACCGAGCTCATTTGCTGAATTCCTGATCAGTAATAAAAGTTTCAAAGCGAGGTTTTGATAACTCCTACGATAACCAATCATGAATTTTTTTAGAATAATTTTGTTTACCTTTTAACATTTAGTGTCATATCTGATAGACTTATAACTCATTGATACCAAAATCAACTTCAACATTAAAGAGTAACAGATCCGATTCTTAGTACCAGTAACAATTAAAATGACTTGTATCAAAACAAACATTTGGTGCTGCAAGAAAAATTAGAATGTCACCAGAACAATTCAGAAACATGGCATGTAATTAATTTATCATGTGAATCGATATTTTCTTTCACATATTCATATAGAAAATAAAAAAAAAATCAGTTAATAGTGTAGGAATTAACTATTGGAGTACCTGAGGCTGAGTGGAAGTTGAAGACGAAGACTCTCCCTGAATGGCTTTATACTCGTTCATTTTCCACTCAGTTTTTTTGCCAGCAGGAGCTCTTCCCTCATAGAATACCATCGTTCTTTTGATCCCAATGCTGCGGTTGTTGGAGTAAATCGGGCCCGGTGACCCGGTAGCTTTCCAGTATCCGGTCGTCGTCAGCCGCCGTGGCCTCCCTCCTCTTGCCTCACTTTCTTGCCGTGGAATGAAGAAAAACCACTGCTCCGGATCGCTGTTGCACCTGTCACCTGCAAATTCTGGATAATATTTGCCCACAAAATTAACATAATTCTAGATTATCATTTCACACAATTTTGGTAAAAATATTTAGGGAAATATACATAGTTTGGTGTAAGTTTCAAATGTTTATTTGTCATCCCAAAATCCAAATAAATGAATCAGACAGAATCAATTTAATAGGAAAGTTGTTCAGGGAAAAAGAGAAAGGAATAGAGTTAATATAATTTACGTGGAAGCTCCCAGGGACTAAATTCATATATATCAAGAACCGGAATAATCCGGTCCATGACCCGGCTCAGATCGTCACTCGTTCCGTCTATCTTTTGACGCAGATAAAATGAGACAAGCTCTTCCTCAGTCGGATAGAAACGAAAACCCGGTGGCAACTCCCCCATGTCTCTCTTATAAATGTACAGATACCATATAGCTCCCTATACGTGTATAGAGTTTGATGGGTTGGTTCTGAAGTTGCCTCTAATGCTTATGAGATCGTAAATTCAATTTCCGATCAAACAAATATTGTGAAAAAAGTTTGATCAATTGTGTGTATATATATAGTTGACGTGTGTGTATATATGTTTGTGCATCATGGGAATCTATATATATATCTATATATGTTTAAGGTTTATGGGGATGATGGACTGACTGATCAGGATTGAGGCAAGAAAGCAGAAAGAGAAGGAGAGAGAAATTAAAGGAGTAAACACAAAGGAGGTTTCTTGGAAAATTAAGACAGCAAAATTGGTAGTGCAGAAAATAAAATGAAACTGCTTTTTGAAAAATATTATTTAGTTCTCACAGTCCGTACAAAGGACTTTGTCATGAATTAGTCAAAGGTGACATAAATTTGGACGTTTGTGTGCAATTCCCTGGTTCTTTCTTCCACCGTACGAGTATTTAGTTTCTTATTTCAACGAAATTTTCCAACTCAGGATGTCAAAATTAATATTCCCTCTAAAATAGGTAAGTTCATTTTTTTATGTAAGTTAAAAAAGTTAGTTAAAACTAATATTAATTTTAGTAGAGTTTTCTAAAACTATCTTTACATAATTATGCAATAATTAATTAATAATATAATTTATTATACATTTAAATAAAGTTAATATAGTATAATGTCGCATAATTATTAGTATTAAAAAAGAAAGAAGTTTATAATTTGGGACTGTCAAAAAAAAAAAGTTTATCTATCTTTATGAAACAGAAATAGTAATATGTTAATTCTAGTTAAGTCAATATTCAAATGTCAGAAAAAAAATTAATGACGGAAAATTGTTGATTCACTATTCAAAAATTAAATAATATATTTAATTAGTTAAATTAATTTCAAGCCGGGTAATTATTTTTTTATTTTTAATCTCAAGCCTGTAATTATGTATGTATATGCACATTATAATATCAAAGTTCATTATATTCTTGGAGAGTATTTTTATTCTTATAATATATTAATTAATTAATGCTACACATGATGCTAATAAGTGGAAGAAAACTTTTATTAACATTAATTGGCAGTAATTTCTTTGTTCATTATTTTCATGTGCCTTATATTGTAAATTGTCAATACATGGTGCCCTATATTATTTTCCTTTCCCACAAATATTTTTCTTGTATTTAAATTCTTTGAATAGATAAGATTACCTTTAAGGATTAGCATCTGTAGTAATTCTACAAAACTGATGGTGGAGTTCTCTTTGTGTTTACCTTTCTTTGAATTAGTAATTGCCAGAAGTTATTTTTAACGAAAAAACAGTCACAAATATACGTGTGTGTTTCTATGTGCGTAAGATTTAAAAATAAAAAAAAAATATTTAATTTAGAAAATTTTCTGAAAATTCTCTAAAATAGTTGTTCAAAACCTAACTTTCCACTTATTTTTTGTAAAAAACTGAAATTTTTTTTACAAAAAATCGATATATTCAAAAACACTTTTAAAAAATTGTTCAATAAGGTTTTCCATTTGTTTTTTTGGAAAACAAGGATTTATGCATATTGTCAATGAAGAATAAGAGTTTTAACAAAAATAAAATAAAATAAAAAACCAAAAAGTTGCTTTTCAACTAAACAAGTCCTAATTTAGGTTATCGAAACCACCGACCCAATCTCTTTCTCCAAACATATTTATTTGGAAGTCTTTGTGGATTAGTTAGTACGAAGTTTGGCTTATTCAAGAAAAAAAAAAAGTTCCAAGCAACGCAGATACGTGATGCATCAACTACAAATAGAGATTTCTTTTCCAATCAATTAATTATCAGAAAGTTTTGACTCAGTAAGAAGGCTTTGGGATGGATGGGATGAGAGTATTCGTGTTTAACTTTGCAAGCTTTGAGGAGGTTTAATCAGAAATATGCATGGAACATTGAGGAAATGAAAGTGCCAATTAGTTCCCATTTGTACGAATGAATGTGCCAACCAGATATATGCATCCAATTCAAATGTCAATTAATATCCATTTTTTAAAAATCAGGATACGATATATGCATATGTTAGTGTTTGTTTTTGGTAAATTAAGTAATAGATAATAGAAATAGATTATATAATGAAAAAGTAGAGACGTTGAGACGTCTTTTAAAAATCATAAGACACTAAATATACAATATACTATATTAATATGCCAAAACCAAACACGCCTTTTATTTGTAAAATAATTAACATTACAGTGAAAATTCCCTGTTCTTCTGGCCAACATAGAAATAGATTTAAATATACCACGTTACGGTAAAGAAAAAAAAAATCTCTGATGATAGATTTTGCCTCAAAACATTTCAAGTATTATTACACTGATAAGAAAAATTTAGGCAAAAATAAAATTACAATGATAAGTAATATAATAAATTAAGTACGAAATTGCTTCAAAACATTGGCTGTTCATTCAAATCCCACATTCTGAGTGATAACAGAACTAATCTAAAAGAGTTTTGCAGTTCCAAAAGTTTGAAACTATAATCTTGTGGAAATGTTTTAACGTGCTGACTGCTACTTTCATTTGGATTATCTTTCATTTGTGTAGACGAAGAAGCAATCGTGAGAACAGGTTGGAAAGAAGTCAAGATAAGTCAGCACATACTAGACGACTAGACGTCCATCGTCTTTTGATCATTACCTGTAATCAAATCAAACAAAAGATTTTACGCGGATTAGAAAACCAAAGACTCCATTATGACGATCCGTGTGCCTACCGATTACGCTGGAATGACTTGAATACAAACTTTGCTTTAATCATCACCTCAATTTTATTAATCCAACTAATGAACTTGGAGTTAGGTGGCACTAATATTGAGAGTTCGATTTTTGATAGAAATAAATAAAAATGACTGATCAAAAGAAAATTATTAATTCAATGATGGCACTCTCTAATTTGAAAGTCGAAAATTTAATATTGTATTTTAAATCCATTTTCAACTTTTTAATTTGAATGTGTATTCCTCGTTGGTTGCTAACAATTTCTACTTTTATGCAAGTTCGCATACAGTTTTTATGGGATGTTTAGTTGAAACAATTTTTATTATTTTTAGAAAATTAAAAAACAAAGATAAAAAAATAAAAAAATTGTTTTAAAAAAATAATTAGTAAATATATTTTCTAAATATTTTTAATTTTTAAAAAATAGAAACAAAACAAAAATTTATTTTCTAAACTAAAAGTGGTTTATATTTTTTACCAACCCATTAATCATTTCACTGGACTAATAAAGTTTACAGTTACTTTTAAACCAAAGATGTAGACTTGGACTCAACGAGTTAGAGTGGGAAAATGCCATCGAAAGATACTTATACGTTTGAATCAATTAAATTATTTTTGTCTCGGCAAAAGAAATAAATTGTGAATTAATAAAATTTCCAACTAAAATCTTTTGCTTTTTCAGTTGAAGGAAAAAAACTCAAATCCTATGAGTTCAAATCAATTAAACCTATTGTGAGGATATATATTAATGTGAAAGAATCGGACTTTCCAAAAGTAGTTTATGTAGCCATTGACTATGGCGACTTGGTTTTGGGAGAAAAACATACTAATTAACAGTAATCACTTTGGAAAATCTATGAATGTGGGTCTTTACAAAAACGTGTCGATTGTGAAATCCGTCAACTGCTTGACTGAAGGAGGAGAACATAAAACTTTATCGATTGGTCAACGAAAAATTATGACTTCCAACCCATCCGCATGTCGATGCAATATGGTAATTAATGTCATATGGTCAAAGTCTTGGAGCAGGGACCTATCCGTACGGTAATTCGGGACTCCTGCATCCCTGAGGTTAAGCCTTGATCAGTCTTTTGATACTTACTGGTTTCGCCTTCCCTTAGGCTCATCAGGAGAGCAGGTGTTGGAGAATTTTCTGGGGATGTCTTGGTTAAATTTGGAGAGCGGAAGCGAGTTGGAGTAGGCGAGAAAAACAACACCAATATTTTTATAGTGGTTCGACCAACCATGTCTACGTCCACTACTTAAGTCTTACTTAGACTTTACACTATCAGAGATTGATTACGGCTCAATCTAATAAAGTCTTACACCAAGGTTGATTGCGGCTCAAACCTTTAAAGCCAACAAGGTTGATTACGACTCATACTTTCAAAGCCAACAAGGTTGATTACGGCTCATACCTCCAAAGCCAACAATGTTGATTACGGCTCCTACCTCTAAAGTCATTGAGGTTGATTATGGCTCATACCTCTAAAGCCATTGAGGTTGATTATAGCTCAAACATCTAAGGCCATTACAACGTTGTTTTCCATATGTTCACAACCAACCTTCCCCTCACTCTCAAAGTGTTTGTAAAAACATTTACAAAAAAATAAAAGTTCTATGCTAGAGTACACGTGTTGACACAATACTCTTGATTTTCTCTTTAGCTTGAATTTGGTGTTTTTGGGGTGATGGAATGATAAAAACCTTTTGGTCTTTAATCCATATGATCATCCACGTTTTTCTGTTATTCCTTGATGTATTTATAGCTTCTTTAAGTCATATGACCGTTGGGATTAAGAAACTAGTCCTTGGAGACAGTTTGTAGCCATTACAGCTTTCTGTGTCATTCTCACGTACGTCACTTCCTTCTCACGTACGTCACCTGAGAATCTTTGCAGCTCACGTACGTTGCTTTTACATCTCACGTACGTTGATCATCTTAAGCAAGCTTTGCGTACATTAACATATATCAGACGTACGTCAATTACAACACATGTACGTGAACGTTTTGTTACGCACGTGACACGTGCTTCAGAGGGTTCCAGTAGCTTCTGTTTTTCTTCAAACCCTATCTCA
>CAODLS010199339.1:0-15684 GCA_948243855.1 Flueggea neowawraea | reverse complement strand
ATGCCTCCCATTAAGGGTCACAATGGAAAGGGCAGCACATCTGCGATCAAAGTAATCAACAAAACCGTATGATGACTGTATGGATGAGAAACAGATATCAGCAAATTAGTAATGACACCAGTATATCCCTTGTATGTCAATAAGTTGAATAAATCAATAGTTAAACTAGTAAAAACAGACAGTTAAAGCCAATAAAAGGGAGGAAGACCAATTCCCATAGCATTCATCACGCCAATGAATAGAACATGAACTGCCATTGGCCCTCTAACAATACAATATAATTATCATTAAAATGGTTATTATGAATTTAACCTTCTCTTTCTTGATAAGCTTACATCCCTCAATCGGTCCAGTACTTGAAAAAACCTCCTGAAGAAGTGGTTCTGTAACCTGTGGGTGGATGTTTCCAACAAAACTGCAGTTTATTTAAAAAAAGCGATGATAAATATACATTCTGAAACAAAGCTCAATAAATGCACTATACACATTTTTGGAAAATTTGAACTCAGAAAATATGGCATGTGGCATTGATTACGTTACAAGGAGGGGGTGCAAGTGTCGGTCATGGCATAGTTGACACAAGAAAATGTTATACCGAATCTAACCAGACAATAAATTATTTTATTAAACTTAGGCTAAAAAAGATATCATTTCACTCAGAAAAGTATTAAAAAATATGAACCACGAAGTACAGAAATTAGGAAAAAGGTGCTAAAAAAAAGCTACAGCACTCACACACTACGGCATGTTCTCGAATCAAAGCCGGGAGGAAGATTACCACTCAAGATAGGCTCTATCTGCACAATAAAAAGGAAAAAACAATAAAAAAAAACTATAAATGAAAGTCCTAAGCTCTCCACAATTGTTAAAAGAAATGAAGAAACGTCTCATCAAAGCGAACTCTTAATTCACAAACTCCACAATTCTTCAACACTCAGTGCGAATCCAATACGCAATACAAGACTCTAATTTAGGTGTTTAATCTTATACAACCGAAGTTAACTATTAAACAGTTCATAAAAAGCTAGGATAACGCTCTGTTATGATGTCTTAACTTCTAATGCAGTGAGTAATCACCAAATAGAGCTTATGCAGGAAATGATCACCAACAACATATACTCATCACAGTTTCATTACATGCACTACAAATATCACTTCACCACATAATCGAGAAAATACCAATTCGTTTTCACACATAAAAAAAAGTTAAATCAAATTTCAAAAGGAAAATTTCTAACTACAAATTTTCAATACCCACAAATTAAAATTGCAAAATAAGCTCTGAAAAACATAAAAATGAAAGCTTTATTACCGAATCAAATGAAAAGCCACAAACTTTACAAATTAAAACAAACCTGAGGAGCAGCCATGAGAGGAGGGTGGTGGTACTGCATCATGGCCTGTTGCTGCTGCTGTTTCAGTCTCAGTTGCTGCTGTTGAATCATGTCGTTTTAGTAGGGATTAAATAAGGGTTCAGAGAGAGGGAAAGGGTTTTGGAAAAACAAAAAAAAAGGAAAAAAAAAGAAAAGAAAAGAAAAGAAAAAAAGAGGGAAAAACCTCGAAAGAGAGGGAAAGGGAGGGAGGGAGCGATCAGGCGAAGAGAGAGAGGAAGTTTTGATTGAAGAGGTGAGGGAAATTTGGTGGATTGGTTTAATTTTATTTATATATTCGTGTTTTTGTTTAATTAACAAAAATATAATAAATAATGTGGAAAGCTAATGGGAAGAAATTAATGGTTGAGGATATTTGCGAGGTACATTTGTGGGTTCATGGTGGTGTCTTCTTTGAAACCCAAATTGGAGTTTCTAGTGTGGGCCAAAAATGAAAAAACTAGTCTTTTATATTTTTTATATATTTTATTAAGAGTAATTACGATACTTCTCTGAAAAAAAAACTGTATTCTTGTATTGAGTTTCTGAATTTTCAAAAGAATGCGTCATTGAGATTTAACTATCTCTGCTTAAATTAATGGGACACATCAGATTTAATCATGACACATAAGTCCCACAAAAAAATTATATTCAATGACAATCATACTCTCTTCTTCTTATTCCCCTTTCTATCTTACAACAATAGAAAAAAATGGTAGAAGAATTCAAGTTTCATAGCAATAAAATTTCACACCAACAACATCACATTGGAACATGAATTTGAATTAATCTTCAAATCACACAATAAGTAAATTCAAAATCCAACTGTTCAATCTTCATTAACCTACAAATAACAAATCACTGCAACTCAATCTTCATGACATTCTCAATTTCATTTTCGACTTCCCGACCACTACCAATCAAAAGCCACAAACACCCACCTACTGCAATCAACACCCACCAAACCCTGAGGCTTCTAAAGTCATCGAACCCACCTATCTTCTGTAATGAAACAAGTAACCCAAATAGGTTTCTTTGCTGACTTTCAGGTCAACACCGATGATAGACTAATAATGTCATAAAAGTGCAGGCAAACCACCCATCGTCTGCCTCAAGGTCATTGAGCCCATTTTCTTTTTTACCAGAAAATGCAAACACCCATTGCCTCAAGGTCAAAATCCACAAACACCCATTGCCAAAATCAAAACCCACAAACCCGCACCTATTGTAATTGCCCCTTATTCCTCAGGGTAAACGGGGTTTGCATCAAAACTTTCTCAACATGGTGAGGCTTTAATTGGTTTGAAATGAAAGGATTATTAAAAGCAATTCTCCAACTCTGGTTTCCTCTGATGATGTGGGTAAGAATTTGAACAAAGTCAGTGTCTTTACGGTTTTCATCATGGATTGAAGTGTGGTTGGAGGTGGAACAGTTTCTGGGTAAGTGGAGATTGGTGACGGGAGTTCAAATGGATATGTGAGGCCTACAGAGTTTCATTCTTTCCGTTCTATTTTCCAGAAAAAGGAATCAGTGAGAGAGGAAGTGATGGTGTTGCTGATTAATGATAAAAATCATGAAGAACACAACGAGGATTGGTATGTGACTGTGATTCCATGTAAGTAGTTGCTATTAATTCATCTCTCTCAGCTCTCCGTGTCTAGGTTTCGGTCTCTCTCTCTGTCTGGTGGATATGAATGTGGTTGCTACAGAGGGCACTGTTTTTGTTATTCTTTTTGTTGAGACCGTCAAGTTTTGTCCACGCTGTCAATTTTTATCCACGCTGTGATTAATTTCCGATTTCATTTTTAACTGCACTATTTTCAGAAGTTTGGTGTAGTTTTAGTTGTTAAGTACTTATATGGACTTAAATTCAAGTTACGGGAAGCATGATTGAGAGAAATTTTTTAAGAATGTTTAAAAATATGGGAATGAGATTCTTCTTTGTGTGATTTATGATTCATAATGAAACCGTATTATTTTCATATGAGAATTTTCACAAGTTTGGTGTAGTTTTAGTTAAGTATTCATATGGACTTGAATTTGAGGTATGAGACAGATAATTTGAGAGAAACTTTTTAAGAATGTTTAAAAATATGGGAATGAGACTCTCCTTTGTATGATTTATAATAAAACCGTATTATTTTCATGTGAGAAGAGGGTAAAAAAGAGCTAAAAAAACAAATACTGACTGTAATTTGTCATTCAAACCTTTTTTATTGGCTGCAATTCTTTTTATTGGTATATTAGGGTAAATTTTGTGTATAACAACTGCCTTTAAGTAGTTTTAAACTGGTTAGTATTGTTTTAAATCTTCAATTGAAAATATTTTATAATAAAAATGAATTCAGAATAATAGTAAAAGAAGAAGAGCGACGATCTTACCAGGTTGCTCTGCAAAATGTTGAGGAGCACGTATCAAGATCAGTCCAGAACTTTTGGTTCCATGAAAGATTACTATGTAAGAGATTTATAAAGCAAGACAGCAACATTATCAACACGAAAACGAAACTTTGCACATCCTTGAAACTCATTAAATAGCTAATTAGAGTACAACTAGTTTTGCAAAAAGATAGCCAAGAATTTAAACAACTGATTACAAACTATAAATAACATTTCAGCTTCATCTAACAAATTCCAAACAGCTGACATGGACTTGTGTGACTATTCCTTTGCTTAATAATCCTCAATTTGCCAACTCCACTCTGTGACCAGCTTCATGCATCTTCTCAACCTCCTCAAATTGGGATTCAATGAACAAAAAATAGAAGATAAAAGCTACCAACTTCTACCTGCAATTATATCGATAACTGATAGGCATGAAAATATTGAAGCAGTGAGTTTTACAGCAAATAAATCATCTCCGTCCAGAGAGAACAAAAGGCAATAATGGAGTAACTTCCGATGATGTCAATGGCGGATTGGATAAGTTGTAGTCAAGGTTATATTCAACATCACAAACCTCAAGTGCACGAAACTACATTATTTCAAAACTGAAGTAACTGGCATTGCCCACCTCTTTCCTTGACAACTATCATTATTAAATAGCTTGTTACATCCATGAAGCCCTATACCATTATCTTTGCGCATTCAACCCCTGATTTATTAAATGTGAATAAAAAAATTATTTCGTATTCATAACACTCAAATATTATTGATGGTATATAAAAGGTATACAAACAAACAGTATAATCAACAGAAATAAGCAAGGATGGAGATTCTACCTGTCTATCCAACAGAAAGAGCAGGGAAAAGGATCACAGCAAGCCTTAATAGTTGAAACATGACTTTAATAGATGGGAACAACCAATAGAACGCAATCTAGATGTCGACTACAGATTGGGACCACTTAGGAAGACTAAACTTCCTTACTTTTGTTTGAATCCAAACAATGAATAAGAGAGTGAGTGGAAGAGAAGTGAGAGTGACGGATGTGGGTCAAGAAAAATGGAAGAAGTGAAAATAAATATCTCCATTTTCTTTTTATATTTATTTTTCTTCTTATCCATTTTTTATTTTATTTTCCCTTTTTCTTTTTCTCTTATTCTTGCACATGCAAGAACAAGAGAGAATGTTCTAGAAAATGGGTTGGACTTATCAATAAATCAATTGGGTTTTTTCGGCTCATCATAAAAGCACACGACCAATTAACTCGTCAATTAATCCAATAACTGACGGACTTTATTCCACCCATTAAAGTCATGGACGGACTCAGTTTTCCAACAATTATCTTATGTTTTATAACCCATGCACTGTGTTTCAATTCAGTCAAATAGTTATAAAATACAAAAAAACATTATTTAGGAACTGGTAAATGCACATTTCATAATTCAACATAAAGTAATTCAAATGTTTATTAGTTTAACAACCATATTATATTCATTGCTCATGGAACAATGAATTCAATCCACTTAAAACAAGTGAGTCGAGGATTGAAATTGACAGCATTATGATGTTTCAGTTCTACTTAATATGAAAATCAAGTTCTGAAAAGACAACAACAATTATGCAGAGGGTCTGCTAAGCTCAACATGTTATAAATCTATACTTCAATCCCAAAATAAAATAGACTCAGTGATATATGGAATTGGATAGATAGTACTGTTGTTTTAGTAGCTGCAAGTCAACAACCAACTTGGTCCACTCATAATCAACAGCTTCTAATATTCCCAGAGATTATGCAATTGCCAATTGCGCACCTTTAATGAAAATGAAAAGTCTCTTATGAAGGTGTTTCTTCTATGATCTTCTGAAAGCAGAGAGTGTGTGTATGTTTTAGCGGAGTTTCTTGTGAGGGTGACTGAGTTTGCGACCCGCCCAACTCGTTCCTTCTGTCTATGTGACACTTTCCTGGAGCATGTCCAATAATCCTCTCTCCTACAACCAATCCCTATCATATTATATTTTATTCACTTCTAATTTTAATTTGTCTTGAAATATATGTGTATTTTATGAGAAAAAACTAACATAAGAAATAAATTATATGATTTGAATCAAAATATTTGGGGTTTTTCGTTGACAAAGGTTCTAACCACGAGATTTCCAAGCCACACGTCACTTTTTTTATTCATTAATTCCGCTGGAGGGTTTGAAGTTGACCTCAAGGGGATGTTGTGGTTTGGGAAACCTGCAACCTTGCGTAAGTTTTTAAACACCAAAAGTACTTATTGCTAGTTGAGTTATCCCTATAGGTTGGGAGTTGTTGGTTTTGATTGAGCAAAAGTACGAGTTTTTGTGTTGTGTTTCTAACTTATACACCCAACTATTTAAATTAGCCTTAAATAATATGTAATTGTGTTGTTATAGGAAAATGAGAATGTAATTTATTTTATTTTTTAGACAAAACAAAAGAAAGGGTAACAAAATCGTTTGCAAAGGTTTTTTTTTAATAATTGTTGTCCATAAGATTTGAACCAAGAATCTGGCCTACAAGTTTTTGTTTGCTTGTTTATCAATTGAACTACTTCTCATGGATTGATTTGCAAAGGATTGACTAACATTGTCTATAGGGACTAAGAGCTATGGTTTTAAGAACAGAGGGACTATCATGTAGGACATGCAAAACCTCCGAAATTATCCTTTTTATTTTTTAGGTTCTTCTTTTGTTGAAACCATCTAAAAAAGGAAGAGCAACGACCTTAACTATTTGAAAATTGTCGATTCTATATTAAAAGGTAAATTAAAATATTGAATCAAAATGACTATTCATATATATTAAACTTAAAGAAAAAGTGTTAATACAATTTGTTTCTGAAATTTACTTTTAGAATCTGCTAAAAAAACACTGCCAAATTATGAAAAATAAAATCCAAATGTATGCTACTCAAAATGTTAAAACCAAACATCATGAGTTCAAGACACTTGAAAACTTGTGAATTGAGTTAGACTTGAGCTAGCTCACTACATACCTATAATGGAAGAGCATTTACATTCTTGAAATTACTCTCAGTCCTGATTCTGGCTGCTGGAAGAGCAACTTTGTGAACCTCCATCGAAATCTTAGCTCGACTAACAACATTAAACACAACAACATTAAAGCAAGACAGCAATGTTACTAACCTTAAAGTGAAGCTTGGCACATCTTTGAAACTCATTCAGTAACTAATTACAGTACAATTAATAATGAACAAATGCGAGTATTGATGAACAGCTGATTAGAACCAAGTCCGTCTTAAGAACATTTGAGGCCCTAGGCAAAAATGATTTTAGAGGCCTTTTATTAATTGTATATTAATTATTTAAAATTTATTTTTCTTACTTTTTGAGGGACAAAATTGATAATTAAATTTTTACATTCAAATTTAGAAAATAAATCTTTTTCAATTGATAAAATAGTCAAATTACTGAATCTTTCTTGTGACATTGTTGAATGTATATATGATTTAATTAATTTCAATTTTGAAAAACTTAAGATGTTACAGTATCAAAAATAGTTAATAATATTCTATAAGCTATCCATTTGGGAAAGAATTTACATTTTGAATGAAACTCAATATTGCAAGTGGTATTTTTATATCTGTCGTTATAATTTCTTTTAAAAATTTTAATTCATAAAATAATTTTATACCATCAATATCAGAATGCATGTCATGTTTTAAATAATTTTCAAGATTTAAACAATTTTGTTTCAAGATCATCAAGAGATTTTAAGTTTTCTACGTTATAAAGGAAACCAAAGTTTTCTTCATATATTTTAGATTGTTCAAACCTATTTTGAAGAGAGGAAATTGCATGATCAACTAAACATGTAAAATAATTAATTCTAAAAGATTCTTCACTAGATAAATTTATCTCCTCATTTTCATTTTCATTAAATTGTTTCTTCCTTCTTATTGCACATTTTTCATGAAATTTTGGTTCTATGTTTATTTGCTCCGCAATCTCTTTAGTAGAAATCGTAGAATATGTAAACCCATTTTCCTAAAATTTTCAAAAAAGAAATGAGACCTTTTAATTTTTCTATTGCAACAACAATGCTCATATCTCTACTTTGCAAAAAATTACTAACTGTATTAACAACAAATAACATATCGCACCAAAAATTCATACCTAACAGAAATTTGAAAATTTCAATCTCATAAGTTGCCATAAAAATGGCTTCACTTTTTCTCTTACAATCCTCACAAATTTCTACTAATTGATGTAAAGCATCTCTCGTTTGTGGAGTTTGAAATTTAATTATTTTAATACTATCAATACGACTTTCTCCATGTGTTTTTGATAACGGTTTAAGTGTTAAATTAAAAACATGATCTAGTAAAATTTTCCATCTTTTGTAGAAGAAGCAAATAATGAGTATATACGTTGTATTATACCAAAAAATGTCATAGCAGTAACACATGAATTAGTCATATCACAAATAACTAAATTAAGACTGTATAAAGCAAGATGTATAAAATGCTCTAGGATTTATATCTAATAATCTTCTCTGCACACCTTGTTGCTTATCTTTCATATTAGTCCCATTGTCATATCTTTGTCCTCTCAAATCATTTAAATTAAGTTTAGGACCTTTATTTTATTTGTTAGTGCATCAAAAAGACCTTGTCCAGTTGCATTATTCACTTCAAAAAAATCTATGAAATATTCTTCTATTTTTATTGGATTCATTGAAATATCGACACACATTAACAGAAAAGACAATTGTTCTTGGTGACTTGCATCTGGAGTACAATTAAGAATGAAAAAAATATTTTGATTATTTGATTTTGTTAATATTTGTTTATCTTTAGAATTATCAACTCATTTGTATATTATGACCAAGATAATATTTATAAATTTCTTTATTTTGAGTACGTCTAAGGTGTTTTTGCATTATTGGATCAAATTTAGTAATCATTTCAATTAAACATAAGAAATTTCCATTACTATTTTTGTAGATCTTCTCATTTATGCCACAACAACACTTATTCTTAATAGTACATTCCTCCAATGCTCTTCCTCTTTATTTATTTTTTTCTAATAAATGTTTATCAATTGTTTTATTTTTAAGCAGTCTCGTTTCAGTTTCAATCCAAGTGTTCATATTTATAACATGTTCATTACTTGTTTCATGACTTTTAAGTTTAGCGCTAAGATTTTTCCAATCTCTACATCCATCGTTTGCCAATTGAATTTTATTTGATTCCGAACTAAATAATTTACAACAAAAGCAACATACATTATCTAACTCTTTTGAATATATTAGCCATTTTCTGTCATGATTTTCTCCGTTTATAAACCAAAGAACACAATTGAAGTTTAATTTTGTAATTTGCAAGAGATTAGAGAGAATCGATTCAGTGAAAGAGAGAGAGAGAGAGAAAGACAAAAAAAAAATTCGTTGGTCTTGTGTATGGCTGTGTTCTCAAGAAGAATTTATACGTGACTTGTGTCTTTTTAGGATCTTTTTAACATTGGGCCCTTTTCTTTTTTCTTTTTTTTTTCCTTATTAACAATAGGTCTGTTTATTTTTTTCCCCTTAACAATGTGCTCCTTTATTTTAGAAAGATTTACATATTTACGTATTCTTGAATAATAATTTACATAATTATCAGCTCTAGTTTCAAAATTTCAAATACACGTCCAACAAATAAAAATTACAATAACACGAACTTTTGTTTATATGTTGTTTATATTTTTTTATATGTTGTTTATATTTATAATTTACGGATTTATTTATATATGTTTATATATTATTTATATATGTTTAAATTTGTTTATATATGTTTATATGTTGTTTCTTGTTCATATATTGATTGGAATTGATTGAATGTTGTTTACAAATAATATATCAACAATTTATAACAACATATAAATAAGATGTTTAGAATTTCAAAATAATAGAATAATATAAACAACAAATCAACAACATATAAATAAAAATTTCACAACTTTAATATATTGTTGATATCTTGTTTATATGTAGTTTATGTGTTTTTTCCTGTTTATATATCGATTAGACTTAATTGAATGTTATTTATAAATAACATCTAAATATGATGCCTCGAATTTTGAAATAAACGAAAAACACAAACAACAAATCAATAATATTCCAAAAATATATAAACAACTGTATGTATAGGGATTGAATATTAGAAATTGTATTTGTAATAAGCATACTTAGTGCGTATGGAGCAAATTTTGCAAATATTTTCTATTGTATCACATAATTATCACTTTATTTTATGTGTCATTTCCTATTTTCTTTTCTTTTTTAAATATGTAGCCTACTGTTTTCATATACTACCTTTCTTCCATGTTAACTATTCTAGAGCCATCTTAGTTTCTTTCCCTTTTCACATAATTCCATTTGTATTTGCCAACACCCAAACCCTAATTTTTCACTTTTTTTTTGTGTTATAGTTGATAATGCCTTGCAAGTGCACTAAAATGGTCATAGTTTTAACCCTCAAGTATATCCTCGGGTATCGAATCCTCGGAGAGTGGGGATTAATTGTGATCAAAAAATAAAATAAAAGTGAGTAAAATCATGTTTGGTTTTTGGGATTTTTGAATAATTAAAAGAAATCACAATGCAATAAATGAAAACTAGGAGCTAAAGTGTAAAAATCAATAAGAGAAAAATATTGGGGCTTCAAGAGTTTGGCTAGGAATTCCTATCTAGCTAGGCCAAAGAAAGGGTATCAAGGATTGAGTGTTTTCTCCGCTAAACTAGCTTAAAACCTATCGTAAGGTCTTCTAAGCCATCCCTACATTAAATAAGAGGGTCATCTTAACCTCACTTAAGTTAATCAGGGTCCTTAGGCTAGTGAGAAATTTCATCAAACACCTTATGTGCATAGGTATATTTCTATTCTAAACCTCATAAGTTTAATGGTTGTTGCCTCATTTAGTCCTTATCTCTCGATTCATCAATTAAACTTGCTAAAACTATAACCTAGGTGGTCAATCTAAGTCATAATCACATTCAACAACTCATTAAACCAACCCAACAAGACAATAAATAAAGAACATTAATAAACACAACAAGCTCAATCAATAGCATATCAAACATCTTCCCTAGCCTACATCTTTACACCCTAACTAAAAAAATCAAGCTAACATAATTAAATAAAGCATAAAACATTAATATCCATTAAAAACATCATAAATATTCAAATACAAAAAAGGAAAAGTTAAAGAAAACAAAACCCAACAACCTTTGATGATGAATTCCATATATATTGGCATTGGATCTTTGATTTCCTCTCATTTCTCCTTGATCTACTTTAAAAATTAAAAAATTTGCTTGAAATGTAAAAAAACCATAATTTCTAAAATGAAGAATGATGAAAGATTCTCAAAAGATGTGCAAAAGAGGGATATTTATACCCCTTCACTAAGTCACAAAAATCCTACATGAGATTAGTCCAAATGCCCTTTGCTCTTCACATGCTTTTTACTCTCTAAATGGAGTAAAATTGACCTTTTTTTCTAAAATCGACCTTTTTCTTGCCTTCCAGTGCGTCATGGCCATGACACATTTTTGTATGCAAAAGGGTGCCCAAACATTCATGTCACGCCCGTGACACTTGGCCGTGACACTTTTATGCCTTCCAGAGTGTCACTTGTTTTGCTTGTCACGGCTGTGACTTTGACACTTGCCTCCACAGCCGTGACACCTCTTTCCATATTGAAATCTTCATTTTCTTCATGTTTTCTTAAGTTGGTTCAAGGCCTTTCCATTTTGAATCTCTTTTACATCTTTTCTACTTGTTTTCCTCCAATTTCTTTCATCCAACAAGCATAGCAAACATCATATAAGATTCATCAGAAAATCATAATTTGTAGGATGAAAAACATATGAATTTTTGCTTAGTTTATCATGTAAATATAGCATACATCACTAAGTCCAAAAGTTCAAACTTGGGTTACATAAGTAGCCAGGTCCTTATACTTATAAACCTTTCCATTCCTATACATTTATCTGATGTGGGAACACAGAGCTACTGCACAACTGCTAGCTCCAACTGTCTGCATTGGTGGAATGTTACACCCATACTCATTTTAACAATTTTTCTAGTTTTATCTTGAAAAACTTGTAAATTCATTAGTATCTATATGAGATTATTGTTATGTGTTATGGATTATTGCTAGTTACCGAATTTTTAAGGTAAGAAAAAGGCTATGCCGAATTTGTGTGTGCCACCACAAAAAGAGAGAAAATATTTGTGAGATCTAGAATAGAGATTGTCACGACCCATTTTCGAAATCATGACCAGCGTACGAGGCGAACTGTCTGTGGAAGCCCGACCCATCCCGTTCAAGCCTCAAAGATCAGATTACTACCCAAAACATTTAATAACATTTGTAATTCGAAACATATAGAATATAAAACAGATTTATATAAAATCAGCATAATATATATACAGTCTATATACACAAAATAAGGTTTACGAGTAAACCAAATCAAATACATCAAAAGCCAAATGGCAACCCAGTAACCCAACAACATCTCAGTACGAAACTCTACTACTCAAAACAAAGAGCCTAGGCAAAAGGGCATCACTAACCCAAAGACGCCTCATTGGTAAGCAAGATGCAGATCAGTTGTCGAAGCCAAAATTTGTGAACCTGAAATATAGGATCAACCACAGACAAAAATAAAATGGGGGTCAAACCCGGTGAGGAATAATACTCCAAAACGCATCATATGTGCCTCACAAAGACTGTTTTGAAAACAGTTCGCAAATACCACATGCAATAACAATAGATATATAAATATACATGCTACATAGGTATAGCCTTTAAAAAACATTTCGAAGTTGTTCGCACACAAAGCAACCAACATGCACGTGGGCGTAATGAAATCATCTCAGATTTCAAATCAGAGTTTCATATTCAAAATATATACAAGCGATACAGGACTAAATAAGCGTGATATGGACTCAGCCATAAATCACGAAATGTGTGGACCAGCCAAAATCATGATGAGGACCTGCCTCTATCAATATCAAATCATGTTCTTGATCAGAGCAACATGGCTACCGACAACCCTGGTAGCTGGGCTATATCAATCATTGGTATACCAAAGGCTACGTGCATCATAGCACAGATGTCTCTATATTGAAAACCAAATCATACTCTCATATAGTATAAAATTCCAAGCATGCAATTCAGCATCAAAATCATATATATATATATATATATATATATACATACATATATATATATATATATATATATATATATACATACATATATATCAATTTCAAAACAGTTGTTGATTATTAAATCACATAACCAATTTAATATCTCAACCAATCCTTAGATTAGTCCATATTCCAGAATATTCACAGCACATCAAAAACTAGTAAATAGGAGTTTGAGACAAAGCCAATGTGTCTGAAGCTATTATTCACTCACCTGGAAGTCCATGCAATGTCACTAGTCAAGCCCCACTAGTCGGTGGCTGGTCTCGCTGGCAGGGATAAGAAGTTGTACAAGTAAAAATAGCTCAAACATCAAAATGTGGCATTGCGGCAATACCAAATGCATGATATGCAAATGCAAATGTAGACATAATTCTACAAAATAGAAAATTTGCCCAAATCAGGATCCGCTTGGTACCCAACGGAACCGAGCACCCACATTGGCTCTAATCAGCCTCCTGCACATCAATACAACCTCGAGTTCAACAAATGAACTCAAAATCCTCAAGAATATCTTCTTAGAGATTCAGACATCTATGACCCATAAGGAGAAATCATCAATTTCTACAAGCCAAACTCAAATCTTAGTAGTTCTAACTCTGATCTAACAAGATGTATCATAAACTACACCAGATCTGCTAAGAAATTTAGCAAAACCCGAAACCCTAGTTTCAGAGAAACTCATTTGGTTCAAACACCAAATCCCACAAAATTGAAGCTTAACCCACAAGCTTCTGGCTTCAAACAATTATAATCTAACACTTATTAACTCTTATTCCATCATAAAAGAAAAGATCTGACCCAAAGTTAAAGTTTGGCCGGAGCCCTAGAATGCTCAAATGCAAAGCAAAATAAGAAAATTGGGACATTAATGGATGTTTCTTACCTCAAATATTATTGTAGAAGTAAAGAGAAGCAAGTAAGATCGGAGAGAAATAAATTAGAGAGTTGGCTGGTGGTTGTGATGAGTTATGACCGAAGAAAGGGTGGGTGGATGGTATTTATAGACTCACGGGCTGAAGCGCCACATTTCACTTAAAGCTGCCCAGCTGGAACACATCTACGTGCACAGTAGGGGTTCTGCGTACGTAGAACCATGCTCTACGTGGGTAGCATCCCACACAACGTGCATAGACGATAGATTTGGAATCCCCTCGCTCCCAGATCTATAATCTACATGCGTTCCACCCCCTACTGTGTGTGTAGAAGACATTAGCGTGCTCACGTTTCACACCTAGAGGGTGATCAACGTGCGTTCCACTTCTATTGTGCGCGTAGAAGGCCTCAACATGCTCACGGTTCACACCTAGAGGGTGATCAACATTCGTTCCACTTCTATTGTGCGAGTAGAAGGCATCAACATGCTCACGGTTCATACCCAGACAGTGATCAACATGCCTAGAAGCCTTGAAATGCACACAGGCGATGCTAAGCACGTTCATGGTCAAACTCAAGCCTCGTCTGCGTGCGTAGTACCCAGTACTATGCACGTAGTTGACCTCAACATCCAAACACTCTCCAAACTCTAACTCTTCTCGAAATCCTACTAGATTCTGGTTAGAACAGGCGAGATATTACATACTTCCCCCCTCAAAATAAATTCGTCCTCGAATTTCTAAACCATCTAAATCGAAGCTAGGATCAACTCTAGCTCCCCAAGATAAACCCAAATCAAAGTCTAGGCTATCAACCTCAAAACGTAGCCAGTGTATAACCAATACTCGGCCTGCGTACAAACACGAAAAATTATGTCCAAAATAGAATGAAATGCAAAATATGCAAGACATAAACAAAACACACTGACCTATGGATCAACTGCACCAAACAGGTGCAGATATCTACATCGCATCTCGTCTTTGGCCTCTCAATTGGCCTCCTCAATAGAATGATGCCACCAAATCACTTTCACAAAGGTGATCTCTTTGTTTCAGAGTCTCTTGACCTGACAGTCAACGATCCTCATAGGAACCTCATCATAAGACAGGTCTAGTCGAACCTCGACAGACTGAGGTGCCAAAACATGAGATTGATCAAGAACATACTTCCTTAGAAGTGAAATATGGAAGACTGGGTGAACCGAAGCAAACTTAAGCTGTAACGCCAACTCAAAAGCCACGGCCGTGACTCGACTAATAATCTCAAACGGACCAATGGATCTCGGGCTCAACTTGCCTTTCTTTCCAAATATCATGACACCCTTCATCGGTGACACCTTAAGGAATACATGGTCTCCAACCCCAAACTCCAAATGTTTATGCTTCGGGTCAGCGTAACTCTTTTGACGGTAGTGAGCTATTTGGATCCTTTGCTAGATCAACCTCACTTTCTCGGTAGTCTCCAAGATAAGATATGGCCCCAAAGGTTCTTTTTCACCAGCTTGTTAGTGTAAGCCCTAGCCCCAAATACATTGTATCCAGATTATATTTTATATATAAATATTATGACGCATTGTTTTATCTCATTATTATTCCTGTGCATGTTTCATTTGATAAAACATCCATGAATAATGATTCTGCTTAAGTTATCAAATATGTGATTTAGATAGTAAAACCTTGAAGCATAAAAGAATACTATTCTAAATGTCCCTAGTCGATTATTGTCATGGGAGTGACAATAAACCAAGACTAGTATGTACTCTGTGAGATGATCATGTTTTACTGGTCATATGATATGAGATATGAAT
>CAODLS010199155.1:0-17430 GCA_948243855.1 Flueggea neowawraea | reverse complement strand
GAGTGTGGATTGCCTAGCTCAGGTTCTGCATTGCTTACTTCGGAGCCTACCTTGAATGATTGTATTTTAGCTCTACATGAGGTATGGTCGAATTCTACCCAAAGAATTCCTTCAATCCCTTTATACATTGAACTCACTTCTTTGGATAATGCACTCCAAACTTTGTAAGAATTCTTTACAAAAATTTAGTTGTTGACTAGTCGTTTTTGAATTTTTTGGACTTGTAATTTAGTTCTTCTTCATTGTGCTGATGTTGATACTTTGGTTTAGACTTGTCACCATTGCTCCCCAATTACTTAATCGAAATTTACTTTTCGAATTGAGTATTTTTTGGCTTGAATAGCAATAATGATATTATTGGTGCTCGAAATTTACCTTCATACTGTTGGTGCTTGAATTTTTTTTTCTTCTGGACTTCGTGTATGACTACACTATGTTTCTCCACTTGATCAAATTATTTTCACGATTATTTTCCGTGTGCGTTCATGACAAATCTTTATTTGTCATACGTCTTAACAGTTTTTTTGTACTCTTATAATAAATCACGATGATTTTTCACGTGCGTTCATGACAAATCTTTGTTCGTCACACGTCTTAACAGTTTTTCTTGTTCTTGTAATAAATCTCAATCATTTTCCGCTTGCATTCGTGACAAGTCTTTACTTGTCACACGTCTTAACGGTTTTTTCTTGTTTTTGTAATCAGTCACGATCATTTTTCGCTTGCATTCGTGACTAGTCTTTGCTTGTCACACGTCTTAACAGATTTTTCTTGTTGTTGTAATAAGTCACGATCATTTTCCGCTTGCGTTCATGACAAGTCTTTGCTTTTCACACGTCTTAACAGATTTTTCTTGTTCTTGTAATAAGTCACGATCATTTTCCGCTTGCGTTCATGACAAATCTTTCCTTATCACACGTCTTAAGGGTTTTTTTTTGGTGATTTGCATGCTTCTATAGTAAGTTCTTGGTCTCTTCCAAAGTTTCTACTCATCATATTCTTTAGCAAATGATTTTGGTGGTAGAAGTGCGTTAGTTTTGTGCCTTAGTCCAATCATTGATATACATTGTCATTACATATATTATTTAATAAAGAGACATTTCATTTCATATCTATGAAATATTATATTATTTACGACAATAAAACTTATATGAATAGTTTATTCTTCCTTATGCCATCAAGTGTGTGACTTGATAGTAAAACCATAAGGTAAAAAGAATACTATTCTAAAAGTTTCTAATCGATTGTTATCATGGGAATGATGACAAGCCAAGGTTAGTATGTTGCTAAGAGGATAATCACGTTTTACTGATTATGAATATGAGATATCACTTAGAACATAGAAACATGTTAGGAAACATGTATTGGACTGGCCCGCTATGAAAGCACTTCATGGATCAATGTCACAAGTAGCTTTCATACAGTGGTGATGTTTGAGTCCTCTGACTGAAACTCACTATCGACTCATACATGAAGAATCACAGATTTTGACTTAGTCAAATATTATCCGTAACAGGGTAACAATAAAGGCTATGATTGAATATGCCATGAATCTTGTAGAGGAGTGATGATAAGAGTAATGGATTTGTTCCTCTTATGAAGAGTGATATCTTTAGGCCACTTGATGAGTAGGATTGATGGAATGTATGCATACTCAAATTAATTGATAAAAGAGTTTATCAATGTCATTTGTATATCAATCTACTTGGCATCAAGAAATGCATTAAGCAATATAAGGTTGACATGTGACTATGCCTTATGCTTAATATAGATATCGTGAGACAAAAGGAATAAATATCAAACTGTGAAAGGTTAACTCGGATTACCCATTCCTCTCGATTTTGGGTTGCCATAATGTATTACTAGATACCACTTATGGACTTTGACCCCAAGTGTTTGGGACGAAACCCATTGTCAATTTTGAGTGGGCCTATTGGGTCACACACTAAAACGAATTGGATTGGATTACAAATATTCCCTCGTTCGGTAAATGAATTATTAGGATAATTAATTTGATTAATTATTAATAATTCGGAGTTTTATAATTTATATCTTATTTATGATATAAGATGTAATCCATTAATGTAATGAGCTTTTAATTTAATTCACTTATTAATATTGTTTTGGTTTTATTTATGTGTGACATAAATGAGGCCTATAGATATTAATCATAGAGTGATTTATTTATGATAATGTATCATATAATTAAAAGTTCAATAACATAATAAAACCCTAGGAGAAATTCGGCCACCACTCCTATGTTTTAGGAGTTTTTATTCTTGTGTGAAAAGAAGAGGCAAACCCTAGTTTGACTAGGAGGAAATTCGGCCCTCTCTCTTCTAAACAAGAGGGGTCGAATTCTTGCTTGAACAAGAAACAAAATTCTGCCTCTCTTCCTTGAGAAGGAAGGGTCAAATCCTTGTATGACAAGGAAAGGGATTTTGGCACCAATTTGAGAAGGAATTCGGCACACACTCTCTCCTAAATTGGTGTGGCAGAATTCTTCTTGAACAAGGAAGGGTTTTTTGCCAACCCTATTGCACCTATTTAGGTTTTCACATATGCCTATAAATAGGAGCACACCATAGTCTTGTTTCTCATGGCAATGGCTTGGCCGAATTTGGGAGTGTCACAAACAAAGAGAGAAAATTATTTGTGAGAATTAGAATAGAGATTCTAAAAGTGCTAGTACCATCCACCAATCCTAGGAAGTTCGTTCGTGTGGATACCATTGGTCGCGTTCGCGCAAAGGCAACGTGGTTAAAAGGGTTTCGAGTTTATACTAAAAGCTACATCAATAATTCATTCGTTCATACAATTGAGCTTTGATTTTCAAGCTAAAACCCTAACCCTAATCGTTCATGTTGATGTGCATTGATCCTTGGTGGAATTCTAGGATAAAATTTTTTATTGTTTCCGCTGCGTTATCCTTTATATGAATGTCAGTTACGAATTCCAACAGAGTGGAGCCTATACTTTTATCACGTTCTAAGTATAGGTTTGGTTCATCCACTCCCTTCTTTTTGAATATATGATTATCAATCATAAGACTTCTTCCTCTGACCAATCTAGCGGGCAATGTATATGGGCGACCTCATACTGTATACATAATGATAAAAGTGATGCAAGAGTATATGGGCTGAGACATGATGTATGCTAGTGTAATGCTTATGTTGAATAGTAAAGGGGGAGAAAGATTCATATAGTCTGAACTTCAGGTCTACATCAATAAATATCTTTCATTCCATTTAGTGAAGTGATTCGAGATCACAATAAGTAATTTTCCATCTAAACACCATTTGGTAAGCAGAGGTGGTTCTTGAAGTTCTGGGATTGTTGCATTGACAATGGGAACTTGGCTTCAGCATTTGTAATGCTTCTTCACTTTCTCTGAGACACCTTCATTCATTGTTGGCCGGAAAACCCTGCTTAAAGTATCTTGCAAGTGCTCTAAATCCCAAGTGTTGTCCACAGATTTCATCGTGTGTTGCTATCATTGCCAACCTTGCTCCCCATAATCAAATCTCATTGACTTCTATTGAGTTTGATAGAAGATCCTTAGTCACTAGACATTTCTTCATTGGGGTCCTCCAATCTTCCACCCTTTCTTTATTGTTTAAAATCTCTCTATCTCATGGAACGTGGTCTTTCCAGGACTTGAACCTTCACTTCTCATACCCTTGCTTCCTTTGAAGGAGCTTTCTCAAGTGTTGAGCTATAGCTGGTTGTCTTGCTTCATACTCCTCTTGAAATTGTTGCACTACCAGTTATGAGTCATTGTGAGCCACAAATTTTCTAGCTTGTAGTTGTCTTGCTAATTTCATTCCAACCAATAGACCTTCAATGTTTTTAAAACTTGGAAATAAAAATTTAATGGGGTATTTCAACACGTCTTCATAATGGTCCATTTGGTTCATCTTCTTCTTTGCTCATTCTTGGTTGGTTCTTCTTGTTTACTTCTCTCTTTTCTTTTTCTATCATCCATCCAACCAATTATCTTCATCATCTCTATTTGCCTTATGTATTGGTTGGCCCGAGAGAATAAGTCAGCGAATGATGTTGGCTGATCAAGAGATAATGACTCTTAGAGCTGAATAGAACGAGTACCTTGAAGCATGGTTGCTATGGTAACCCCTAGCTGTAACTCATGGATATCCAAAGTCGCATTCCTGAATCGATCAATATATTGCTTCAAGCTCTCCTCTTCCCTTTGTCTCACACTGAGCAAGTAAGTAACATCTTTCTTTTTCTTACTGTTGATAATGAAGGTGCTTATGAACTCTTTTTTAGTGGGTTGAAATAGGGGATGCATGCCTCTTTTAATGCATAGAACCAGTCACAAACTACATCTTTTAGTGTGATGGAGAATGACCGGTGCATGATTGCATCCTCCCAACCATGTAAAAGCATGATGGACTCATAGTTTTGTATGTGCTCGCGAGGATCTTCTTTTCCTGTGAAGATGGGAAACTGAGGCATCCTGAACTTTTGGGGAAGTGGTTTTCCCATAATTTCTTTGGTGAAAGGGATTTCTCCTCCTTGTTGTCTCTCCTCATCAAGTACTAACTTCGTTTGTACTAGGATTCATTCGACTAGCTTTTGTATATCGATCATATCATTTGTACTTACTATAGACTGGTTTTCTGACTTCACCTTCCTAGTGGGAGCTCTAAGAATCGCCTTGCAAGTGCTCTCCACCACTTCGTGGTATTGTTCCCTCTCCCTTTGTGGATAAATCATTCCTTCATCTCGTAGGTGGACTTCATTCCTTTATTCATAATATTGGGGACAAAAGTAGGGTGCTCGGTGCTCAATACCTTGTGGGTGGAGGCTTAAAGGTTATTCCTCCTCCGCGAACTCTTGTTTTTCGGCAACACACCTGGTTTCAGTAAGTGCATGTGCAAGTGAATGTACTTTTTCCTCAAGAGTTTTTTTTTCTTGAGCATAACCATGATCTCCATTAACATTCTTCTATTTTTCTCATTTCTTTTTTCAATGCCTCGTAGTCATTGAGTGGAACCATTAGGTTGTTGGTTCCTAAAGCACCTGCTCTAGTGAGCATTCCTCGAGGTCCTTGGGGATTCAAATGATTGTTAATGTCTTGAGCATCATCATTTTTATTGTGGACGACAACTTGAGATCTTGTCCTCATCACCATATCGTACATCAAGGAATTGGAATAACTCTGAGAAAGGTTCAAATGAGTGCTCCGAGGTGGGCTCTGAGGAGTGTTTTGAGGTAAGTTTTGAGGAGTGCTTCCAGGTAGGTTTGGAGGGATTCTCCGAGGTAAGTTCCAAGGAGTGCTTCGGGGTAGGTTCTGAGGAATTCTCTGAGGCAGGCCTTGATGAGTCATTCGAGGTGAGTCCTGAGGAGTTCTCCTAGGCAGGTCCTGAGGAGTCCTTCGAGGTGAGTCCTGAGGAGTTCTCCGAGGTAGGTCTTGAGGATTCTTTCGAGGTGAGTCCTAGGGAGTTCTTTGAGATAGTTCTGAAGAGGTATCCGAATAATACAACTCCAAGGAATGACTCTACAAAGGAATCCAAGACTGATGACTCCAAGGAATGACTTCGGGGAATGATTTAGAGAAAATTTTGAAGCTGCTATATAGAAGATTCCTAGGAATTTCTCCAAGAGCTTCTCAAAAAACAAACTTGCCAAGAACTCCTTAGGATGAAAAAGATCAAACTCTGGTTGAATAAGAAAGACCATTGGAAGAAATCAAAGACAAAAGGCTATGAACGGTTGAAAACACATCTTTTCGCTTGATTTCCCGCAAGAACGCCAATTGTTGTTGCCTCAAATCCGCAACAAGAATGAAATGGATGAACAAACACATTGAAATGTCTTGTATCCTGCAAAAACAAAGGAAAGTGAGGCCGGTTGGTCCTCGAGGGACTCTCCGATGCTCATGTTAGTGTTTAACTCAACAGAGTTTAAGGTGTAGAGTATGAGTCTAGAGAAAGTCCTTATGAAATGTGGTTGAGATTTCTATTTATAGAAGAAAAGTAGTGGCACAAGTGTAACTTCTGGAAGTACTCTTAGAATAGGGCTTCTTTTGTGGGCTTCTAAGTTTGTTTAATGAGTTGGGCTGAATGAGCTCGAATCCATGTTACACCATAAGTGATGAGTTTGTAAATGCAACAAACTACAAGAGGCTTGTAGGGGGTTTGAAATATTTAACTGCTACTCGTTCTGATATCATGTATGGAGTTGGTATAATTAGTAGATTCATGGAGGCCCCTGGACAATCTCATTGGCAAGTTACAAAGAGAATCTTGAGATACATCAAATGTACGTGTAGTGATGGTATTTTCTATTATCGTGCTAAGAATGTTGAACTTGTTGCCTATAAAGATAGTAATTGAGGTGGAGATGTTGAACAAAGAAAAAGTACTTAAGGTTATGCATTTCACCTACACACAAGTGTATTTTTATGGAAAAATAAATTAAAAGAAATGACTCTTTATAAAAGAAAAAGCAAAAAAATTGTAATTATATTACATAAGTACAAAATCGTCAAACCCATAAAAGAATCAACCCAAAATATCTCTGCCAATTAAATGTAAATTTTACAATAGATATTAATGCTTACCTGAATCTTCGGTGAAAATTTAGAACTCAGTTGTTGAGACCGTAGAAAACAGAAACGAAACAGAGAAAGAGAGAGATGAAGAAAGTGGGATAATTAGATTTAAGATCAAATCTTTTCTTCCATTTTACATTACAAGATATGATATAAGTTTTACCTAGTGGTAATTACGCAGTCTACTTCATCCAAATTATGTTATTTGTTCCTTACAACCCACTTATTGTATTTACAGATTCACTTTACATATATTGAGTTTTATTTTCTGATATTTCAATCTCATGTTATGGGCTTTTGTGATACACGACTCATTTGTCAGACATTATCTATTCACCTTTGTAATAAAACACTGTCGTTTCTACTTTTTATAGTTGTATGTATGTTGTTTTTATAGTGTCTATTTGTTGTATATATGTTTTTTATATGTTGTATACATAATGTATATACGTTGTATACATATCTATTGTTGTTTATTTGTTGTATATATAATGTATATATGATGTATACATGTTGTTTATATTTTGTATATATGTTATTTATTTATTGTATATATAATGTATATATGTTGTATACATATTGTTTACATATTGTATATAGGTTGTTTATTTGTTGTATATATAATGTATATACATTGTGTATATGTAGTTTTTATAGTGTATATTTGTTGTATATATGTTGTATATATAATATATATACATTGTATACATGTTTATATGTTGTCTACATGCTGTTGATTTGTTGTATATATAATGTATATATGTATGTTGTATACATGTTATTTATTTGTTGTATATATAATGTATATATGTTGTATATGTCTATTCAGGTAGCAATTCATAATTGCAGTTGTGACCGAGTATTAGCCCTATGATATTGTATTTTAAATATTTGAAGCTATCATCTCATTCACCATTATAATTAACCAATACAAGTATGTTCTTCATTCCTGTAAAAAATATACAAATGTTAAATTAGTTATATATAATTCTAGTTAAACATAGTGTAAAGATGTCTGAAACTATTTTAACAACTTTAAACAACTTTCTAGATAAGTTATAAACATATTATAAACTATTACATGAGATATGTAATAAACTAACCTTTGAAGCTGTAAATTGGTGTTCTACGATCTGGTTTACGATCTGAATCAGAACTTTTACGTTCTCGATAGAACCTTATTATTTTCGAGATCTGAAATCTTCAGAAAATATCTAGAGATCTTCTATATTTAGATCGACGGAGATATAGGTTAAGTTGCGATGTATAGTAGAGAGGGAAGAGAGATAGGAGAGTGAGAGAGGGGGAGAGAAAGGAGATAGAGTAGAGAGAAGAGAGAGAGAGATTATGTTTCCATTTTGAGTTGTTTACAGAGTGCTCTGTTTAACGCCTTTTTAGCTGGTGGTGCGTGTGTTTGCAATTTATAATTGTTGTTAAGCACGTTTGAGCTTGAATTTTTGATATCTTGCAATTATTTAAATATTTTGATACATGATACCGAAATTTGCTTTTGTGGGCTCGGTAAATATGTATTTGGCCCATTTACTTATTGACTTTATGATGACAATAATGGGTTAGGTTGGGCTTTTCAAAACCCATCCATGAATCGGCCCACCTATAATTTTTGAAGAACTTTTTTCTTTTAACGGAGATTTTTTTGCAGGAATTAAGGGTTGGTTTAATTGAAAAAAAATTCTAATGTACTTTAGAAAATTAGAAAAAAATATGAAAAATTGAAAAAAAATTGTTCAATTTTTTTTAATTAACAAACATATTTTCTATTTTTTTTTTTTAATTTTCAAAAAATAAAAATAAAAATAAAACAGAAAATAGAAAACTATTTTCTAAATTAGTCTATATCGTCATAAATTTGTCAGTAAAATTTTTAGAGAAACACAAACAAAAAATATTATTCCTTGCAGTATTCGTCAATAACATATTTAATAGAACCAAATAGATAAAATACGAGAAAATACCATTATTTACAAAAGCAAAAATTGAAAAAGGGCAACTTGATTTTATCACGTGTTCGTATGTTGCTTGGACATATAAAATCAGGCCAAATAAATCCTAACACCAAATTAATTAGAAGTAGAGCTCCAACCGCCTAAGTTAAGTTGCCCTAAATTTTATTTATATAAAACCATCATCTTCTACTTCAAATAACTCAACTAGTTAAGCTATTGAATCAGCACATTTCTGCAAATAATTAAAGCCAATTTGGGCATATATAACCTCTGCAATACTTGTATCTAAAAGGTATGATTTCTTACTTTTGAGTTTAATTTCTTTCTTTTTCTATTTTAGTTGTAGATATTTGGTTTGCAAATTATAGTGTTAATCGGAAAATTACAGTATTAATAGTTTCTTCTCGTTATCAATTACTTTGTCATGATTCAAGTTCATACACCCTTGATAAACAATGTTAGTTCAAGGTTTATTATAATTATATACTTTATCAATATTTTCTTGTTTTTAATTGGCTACTCTTCGTTTTCTTTATAATAGTGCAACTGTTAAAAAAAATCGAAAACATGCTAGTTGTAGTGCATAATCATACTAAACAGTAGTTTGCTTTTGTTTCTTTAGGGTTTTCCTTTTATTATTTACTATTATTGGTTCTCATAATCTGGTTTGTCTCATTATTTTTGCTCAATTGTAATGCGTAATATATATGTAGATGTTATGATTGATTCCGACTATAGAACATGGCAATAGAAAGAGGCTCAATGTGCAACTCCTCTATTACTGAACCAAAAGAAATAATGAGAGACAGATAAATCTAATCATCGATGACGATGATGATCATCAAGCCCCAAAGCTTGTAACCCATGACAACATGCGACACGTCGTCGAGATCTTAGAAGTTGGAAGCAAACGACAACCTCAGCCTAAGACAGAACACGTCAAAACAGAATCAACTGACCAAGAACGTTATACTTACGTTTTAGGCTTACCCGTATACAACAAAAATTCGTTGCTAAAAGTTAACAAAATGAGCAACAAACGGCGGAATGTGAGTTACAAATTGGAGAGTTTTGTTCCTGAATTACCAACAGCGACTATGTCGAATGTTAATAATGACATGAAGAAATCGCCGCCAATGGTCAAGGATTCTGCTAGCTTGTCTGTAGAAAATATGAAACAAGAATCGGAAGATATTGGAGATGAAGGCAGAGATTTTGACTGGGTTTGTGATTTTGCCAAGGAGTTATTACAGCATCAACCGACTCGACCAGTCGTTGCGAAAGAGATTGAGATGTTGCCAAATGTGTATTACATGGATAAGTGGGTGGATTGGGAAATAATTTAGCAACGTGTAAGGAAAAGTTATAGATATTGAGGATTGAATTTTCCGAGATTTGAGATAAGTTTTTTTTATATTAATTTTGATTATTGGTATGAAATTGTAGCTGAGATTTATATTATAATTGTTCGTTTAATATGCTTTGTCCTTTTTTTATTATTTGCGAAAAATTTAACTTTCGTTAATAAAACAACATTAATTTGTAGCTAAATTGCTAAGAAAATCGGGGACTAGCTAGTATCCCATTTACTGAAATTCGACATCTGCAACACACGTTCATCAAAGACCGTTGATATTTAATACAACTTAAGTCCAATTTAGCATAACTTATGATAACAACTTTTTTTTTTATTGGCATAAGTCCTATTCTATAAATTATTATTTTCAAAAGTGGTTAGATGTTTGATAAATATAATTTAAAAATGACTTTGACAATCGAAAGAAGTTTCAAAAATCAACTTCTTCGAAAAGCTCCAATTTCTATTTTTTTTTTTTCTGAATAGCTGATTTTTAGCAACTTGTAAAAGTGATTTTTTTATAGTTTGGGTCTTACCAAACACATAAATGACAAATTTTCTTTAGCAAATCAGCTTTTAAGCCTTCAAAATCTATGTCAAATAGACTCTTAATATGACATCCTCTCTCTATTAAAATCACCCGATTTAGCCCTTACTCTCATTTTCTATCAATTAAACTTAACCCCTCATTTAAATAGACAATATTTTACACTCTTTTCTTTCTTATTACTTCTCTTTTTCCTCTCTCAAGATTCAATCATGTGTGGATTCGTCTTCTTAAGAGAGCTAGCAATTAATGAAGGGGCCTTAAGAAATGGCAATAGATTTTTATATAGTGGTGGTACGCAAAGATGGAGCTATTAAGAGACAACGGGGTGCTGGCGCATCCCCTTCCGCTGGAGGAGGGCCATAGGAAGCCCCCTCCTGCAGGGCTCCATCTCATTTGAGCAGATAAACCCAGCACCTGCTGGGTTCATCGATGGAGGGCGATGATAACAGGACAAGGAAGATCCTATCCTTTTTTTAATTTTAACCCCACGTTTCGCCCTGGGGTTAAAAAAAAGTGTGGGGCATTTCTCCCACACATTTTAAAAAATATATATAACAAACCATGCCAAAACGGTGTGTTTTCCCTGGTCCCTTAAATCCAATTTAATCCTTCTCCTCTCTTTGCTCTCTCTATTTCTCCTTTTTTCACTCTCTCTCTGTCTCTGTCTCTCTCTCTCTCAGTTTCTCCTCTCTCCTGGGTCGACGTCGATCCACCACCGCCACTGCAGTTCCTCCGGCATCCAGCCTCCTTCCTCCACTGCTGCCACTTTGCTTCCTTCACACGCACAAAGCGTCACCATCCTGGTAAGTCCATTTCCTCTCTTTTTTTTGACAAATTTCAGCTTTAATTAGGTTTAGTTAGAGACGTAAAAATGGTTGAATAAATTAACAAAAATTCAATGTAGTATACTGTATAGTATTGTTAAATCATGATTTAATTATGAGTAGTATTTGAATTAGTTATTTGAATTTTGAATTGTTGAATGAATTAACAAAAATTGAGTCTACTATGTTTTTAGTTTTGTGTGGCCATGTGTGGATTGGACTTGTGACTATATAATTTATTTTCTTACCACATATTAACCAAAATTCAGTGTAGTAGTTGAATTAGTTAGATGCTTGTAATTGTTGGGTGAATTGATCTGGATTGACTTAAATGTTTATAAGAATTGATAATGAGGCTATTTTTCAATGTTTTCAGGGCATGTCAACACGTCAAAAATAACTATCATCTCTTGACTCGAGTGTGCAAAAATAGTTTTATAATTACTACATGTTTTCAAATATTTAATTTAATGTAATGTAATGCAATGCAATTTTTTTTATAGCGGTTATTTTTTCGGATACTGTACACAGGGGCGAGCCAGACTCTGACTAAGCAAAATCAACACCTACTTTGCCAGAATCCTGGCTTCGTCCCTGTAGTCCTTCCTCTGTGGTTTTCTTCTTCCCGTCACTGCCGGCTGTGGTGCTCTTCTTCCTTTCTTTTTTCGGTCTATCTTGGAATAATTGTCTCTAGGTGGTGTGTTGTGTTGGGCTGGAGATCTTATGCTTTTCTGTCGGGGCTTCAGAGGGACAATTTGTGTTTGTTGATTGCTTATTTTGGTGAACGATGGCGGCCGTGGTATGATCGGGCTTATGGGTTTGTGGATGTTTCAGTTGTGGGTGGTTGTAATGAGATGAAACCAAACCAAAATCTACGAGAGGCACCATAGTAAGTAGAAAAATAACAATATACTTTATTAATGTAGTTCCATTTCATCAACATAAATAGAGTTACATTTTAAAATGATATTATTGCTGAATTTTTAAATATTAAAATTTGAGTGCCTAAAACAAGTCCAAATAAATTATAAATTTATGAATTACATGTAAATGAATAATCTAAAGTCTTAAAATTAGATTATTAAAAGTATGAGTAAAAAATATGATGTATATAATATATTACTCCACTTAATGATGAAGTATAATATCATAAAGGGGAGGGCTCCAATTACTCCAAAAGTAAATTTTTTGAACTTACTTCTCATCTTCACCATCCATGGATGTATTCGTAAATTAATGACACCATGGATTTAATGGCACACTCCCAAAGTAGTCTCTTTGGATTTAATGATACGATGGTTGTATTCGTAAATAAAAACTTAGGCAATAATTTTTGAAAATGGCCCTTCTTTATACTCAAAGTTGTTCGTTTACCTCTGTTGGATTGGGGCCATTTAGTCCCCTTGTGTTCGGGCCTTTTTACTACTTTGTTTCTATAAATGAATGGTCTTATATTTTGTGTTAATTACGCAGTTATAAATCAAGTTTTGTATATTTATTCTAACGAACAACTTATATTTGTTACAGATACACTTTATAATATTTTGTCTGTATACGTATCTAATTTTTTTATAAGTTCAAAACATTAAATAAACAAATCTAAATTTTTATATGTTGTTGATACTTTATTTATATGTTATTTTTAACATGTAACAACATATAAACTTCATATAAACAAGATATATGTTGTTGATTTGTTGTATATATGTTTTTATATATTGAAAATAATATATAAATAAATCTATAATGTATATGTTGTTGATTTGTTGTTTATATATTATTTATATGTTATTGATATCTTGTTTAGATGTTGTTTTCAACATATAAAAAATATATAAACAAGATATCAATATTTATAAACAACATTCAAGTTTAAAACAAGAAACAATATTTAAACATCATATAAACAAGTTTTAAACAAGTCCAAAAAATTAGCAGATTTTAAACAAATTCAAAAAAAATTTAAATAAGAAACAATATATAATTAACATATAAACAAGTTTTAAACAAGAAACAACATATAAAACTAAATAACATATAAACAAGTTTTAATCAAGTCCAAAAAATGAACAGATTTTAAACAATTTTTAAAGGATTTTATAAAAATGTAATTTATAAAATTGGTAGCTTACTGCTCGTAAATTTGAATTTTTTGCCAAAATATTGAAAGTGGGTATAGTGAATCCATAATATGTTATTCTAAGCTCCTGAAAATGGCCCTTATATTTTTGTTTAAGAAAAAAAGAATGAACAAAAATATATTTCCAGCATTTAGAACATGTTTAGTTATAGCAAATATTTTTTTTATTTCATTTTTTTAATTTTCTTTTATTTTTCTCAATTTTCTAGAGCTATTTTTCCTGCTACAAAATCATAAATTGAGGTCCAACATATGCATTAAAAGTCCCTATTATGGAAGGGAAGCAAGCTCCGAATTTTGCAAATGGAAAACACGGAAGTGTTATTAAAAGGAAAAATAGAAAACATTAAAATAGTATTTTTTTCATTACCATTTATCATTTGGGAAACGATAAAAACAAGTTTCTAATTCTCTAAAATGAAAAATGCTATAACTAAACACCCATTTTTACTTTTTAGTTTCTTGGGAGTAATTTTTCGGAAAATTAACGTTTTCCCAACAACTAAACAGGCCATATATTTTCTTAAGTGCTAACTTTGTTCTTGTCAATTTTAAGAGCTTTATTATAAAATATATATTTGATTTTCGAGTTTGTTCTCGAGTTCATAGTCAAGTTTGCTTGCAAAATTTTGGAACCAAGTTTTGGAATGCTCAAAATCGGCTAGTTTAAGTTTGGAGTTTTCTAATTTATTCAAATTTTCTCATTTAATATCGAAGTGAGTTACAAACGAGCTTTCATTAAGCCATGAGCGACTTGGTTCATCTACACCACTAATTTTATCTAAGGAATAATATTCCTTTTACCCTTAAATACCCATGTCAACTTAGTTGAATCGGATATAAGTGGTGTCATTTGTTTGTTGAGCCAGTTAACGAACAAATGGGTGGGCATTTTCTTAAAAAAGAAAAAGGAAACATAATAAATGTGAATTTAACATGTATTGAAATTAAAAATAAACATAAATAAAATCACACTTCAATTTGTTTGTAAATGTATGATTTGAATAATTTAAAGAAACATGCAAAACAAACGAATTTAAATTTGCAAAAAATCCCATATAAAATTCATGGAATTTATTTATTCCAAACATAATGTGGAGGAAGATTCATTCATAACATTCACAAAAATTCTGAAAATGCAACACAAAACAAAGCATCCCTTAATAATGAAAAACTACAACGTTGTATTCAACAATGGCATCGCCTGTGGTAGCATTCAACCTATGAGTATTTAAGGTTGCAAATCCCCGTGCTAATCGGAAAACACCAGTTCCACCAACAATCGGCAACTCACGGGGCGAACGCAGCGCCGGATTCCAACCGGTGACAGCAAGGCTGCTTCCGTTAAACTTTCCTCTGGTGAAAACCAAATTCATGGACAAAAAAAGTGCAAGTTCCTCCAACCCAGCTGCTGCATAAAGCCCTTGAGCTCGTCCCACTTGTTTACACTTCGGGTCGGTTTAGCAGTTAACGGGTCATCGATAATGTTAACCATGCCGAAAAACGTCGGTGATTTTCTTGTCATTGGAGACTGAGCCACGGTCACGGCGGTTGGATTTGGGCTGCTCACTTTGTCATGAAAATAGAAGTGGAGTTTTGTCACCTTCTTCTTGCCATTAGCAAGCTTCTGGATCCATTGATCCACTTCTTTTTCAGATCCTCCAAAAGTGGCATGAACCATTGTTATGGAGATTAATACCACAGAGAAAACCAGTGCCAATGAAAGCTTAGCCATTTTTTTTGTGGGAAAAATGAATCCTGATAACTTCTTTATATAGTTTTTTTTTTTGTCAACGAAATTCTTTAAATAGTTGAAGTTATCGCGTTAGTACTAATTTAATAAAGAAGACAGCTATTTGTGTTATACAAAATAGAAAAACGCAGGCATTACCAAACAACTATTGACATTTTTCAATTGACCAATTTTAGGGTTCACTTCAGTATTAAAATTTAAATACAGCGGTGCAGTGTTGCGAAGTAGAAAGGTATGAACTTGGTTGATCCAATATCAATTCAAAAAATAGTTTCAATTTTAAAAATTTACTAAAAAATATAAATTTTGTAAAAAAAAAAGCATCCAGTTAAGCTCGTCAATAAATTATAGCATGTTGAAATGTCTTTCGATACATGATGGTTTTTGTTTAATAAACATGTGAAATTTTATGTGTTTTTTAAAATAAGCATATGATGCATTGAGTGCATGATACAATATTGAAAAAAAAAAAAGCTCAACTACCTTTGAAAAAAAAGAAAAATAATAAAATCAGTGATACTGTCATTGTTACGCACACAAACAAATCCCGAAAATAGAAACTTCGGATTTGTTGTAGTTGTGGTCTTATAGGGTTATGTGGGTTTAGTGAGTTGTGTTTGTTGTATGGGATTTGGCTATGGGGGATAAAGACTAATTAATCCAACTAAGTTTAAGAAAAAGAAATAAAATACTTGATTTTTAATCAATTTTTTGATGAATTTATCAAAAATAAATTACTCAACTTATCAGAAAAAATATACCTTAGCCAAATTTTATACTTGTCAAATGGTTTTGCGTTTCCTCTTTATTTTGAGGTAGTCGCCTAATTATAGATAGCGTTCGGAGATATTCATCAATTAGTAACACCATTTAACCATAAAACAAAAGAAACGTAATAATTGTGAATTTAGCATGTCTTGAAATCAAAAGTGAGCATAATTAAAATGGAATGTTTTATTTGTAAATAATTCATTTGAATATTCTAAAAAATATATTGTATACATCGCATTTTTTACTCATTCGTTTAATAATCTAATGTTTGAGACTTTAGATTATTCATTTACATGTAATTTATAAATTTATAGTTTTTTAGAATTGTTTTAGGGAACTAAAATTTTAATATTTAAAATTTAGTAATAATATACATTTTAGAAACGTAACTCTACTTATGTTGATGAAATGAAACTACGTTAATAAAGTATATACTTACTATGGAGCCCCTTGTTGATTTTGGTTTGGTTTCATCTGATTACAACCACCCACAACTGAAACATCCACAAACCGATAAGCCCAACCGTACCACCACCGCCATCGTTCACCAAAATAAGCAATCGACAAACACAAACTATTCCCCTGAAGCCGTGATGGAAAAGCACAAGATCTCCATCCCAACACATACAACAAAGAAGCAAAATCAAGACAACACACCACCTAGAGACAATTATTCCAAAAGAGACTGGGAAAACAAAGGAAGAAGAGCCCCACTGTCGCTGGCTGAAGCGGCCAGTGACGGGGAGAAGAAAACCACACAGGAAGGAACAATACCAAACCGATGAAACCCTAACAAAGAGGGAGAGACAACCTGTCCTGGTGGGTGAAGCTTCTAAAACTTGTTTTTTTTTTTAATTCGGTCTGCTTGTAATTACATTTTTCCTTTTAATAGGCCATGAACTGCTTACATTAAGTAATGACAAAAGAACTACTTACATTAAGGCCCACTCCCCAGCTCCATGGTAATAAATCAATCTCTAATATATAAAAATTGAATACACTTTTATAATAATTTAATATTTGACAAGTTATTATTTTAATATTTGACATTTTAATTGTACGATATGTAACAGTTTTTGTCACGACCCATTTCCGGGACCATGACCGACGTACGAAATGAACCGTCTATGGGAGCCCAGCTCATCCCGCACAAGCCTCAGAAAACAGAACATTTACCCAATTATCATATTTAAAGAAATATGATAAACAAATAAAGATTTAATCTTTATAACTTAAAACAAAACACATTTAATATAAGTTGAGGAAATAATTTCAAATTAAAATATTTGAAAACAAAACAAATTCCACAGGTACACGGTGCGGAGCATCTAACAAACTATACAAACAGGGCCCGAACAAAAGGGCACTAACTGAAACTGCTAAAATCCTCACCAGGTATTGAAGGCTGTAAACCCCAATCACCAAAATTACCTGCAGAGAAGAACACAGGAGAAAACACAAAAAGAAAGGGGTAAGATCCCTTAGTGA
>CAODLS010199136.1:0-10526 GCA_948243855.1 Flueggea neowawraea | reverse complement strand
GTGGGAATTTAGTTTATCATTGGAGCTATATTATACTGTGCGTGTGAGTTTGTAATTTGCTAATCAATGGGTTCCGCGTCATTTGGTATCATAGCCAAAGTTAAGGTAAATTCTTATTTATGTTAGTTTTAGGGTTTGAGTTTTCTTGTTTTCTTGAATTCTGGAGTCTATTTGTGCCGTTTTAGTTTGTTTAATTTTCTGAATTTTGTGTTTAGTGTGTTTTGGGCCTTGTTAAATTCGTTCAGCCCATGTTTGACTTACTCAGGGTTAATTAATCCATACCTAATAAGGATTAGGATTAGCTATCCATACCCCATAAGGATTAGGATTAGCTAACTAGTATAAAAGCTTTTCTGTAGCCTTGGAAAGACACCTTTTGACAAAAAACGAATTTTATACTTATTTCATGCTATTTGCGTGTTCTTGATTAGAGTGAGAGTGAGGATTTGCTTTCTTCTAATTGCATCGAGAATCAAGGTAAACTTATCAATCTAATTGTGGCGTTTATCTTATTCTTATAACCTGATTATTTGCGTTTCCATACCTTGTTGTGTGGGGGTTCAATAGGGTGAAAATTTAGTTTATCATTGGAGCTATATCATACTGTACGTGTGAGTTTGTGATTTGCTAATCATTGGGTTCCGCGTCATATAATCTGTCACATCCACGACCAAAATTGCATATACACGAGCATGCATCACATATGATATATGTGAAATTTGTGCATTGATCTGATATTACATAAGTCATATTTTCACTTATCCATATGGTTTGAAAATATTTTAGGAAAACCTCAGAGAGTGATAAATGGTTTATTGGTAGGAGAATTAGGGTTTAAAAGTCAAACAATCATGAAAGATAGGTAGACAGGTAATTTCATAATTACATCAAGATAGTTGTATAAATAAGTATCATTTGGTTACCATCGAAAGCCTATAGGTTTAAGTATTTCTCATGTGGAGGAAACATAAAAAAAAAAGAGTAAAAAGAAAGAAAAAGCATAAAAGCTTCTAATTAGACCCCTTAAGCACATCGTCACCTCATGGTTTCCCTAAAACATGATAAAATCCAAAGTTAAACAAGGAGAACATAACCATTTCATTTTCAGATCTTCTTGTAAAAAGAAAATAGAAGAGAAAAGGAGAAAATAGGAAATAACAGATTTGGCTGTAAAATTTGATAAGAAACCCAGAACATGTTGATTTCGCATCTAAATCCATGTGTACAGCACCCATTACATCCTACAAACAAAGTAAGTGTTTTTCTTTATTTTCCTCTGCATGGTATTCATTATGAATGTCAAATAAGTGGATTAGAGCATGAATTAACCATAAATTCATATGAATTGGAACATGGGTCTGTTTGAGTTTAGATTTTAGTTTGTATTCACATCCTTGCTTTGAGGCCATTAAAGACATATATAGACAAAGTGTAAAACATGAAAGTTGTTTATTTGTGTGTCTTGTACGTAAGCTGTAATTTTGAGAATTTGTTTAGATCTCATTAGAGCTACATATAGTCTAGTTTTTGGTGGAAGTAAATCCTTATATGTGTTTATATGTGATTTAAATTTGATAATATAATGAGTATGTTTAGGTTGTTAACTTGATAGGATAATATAAATTGTCTAGGATGTGTAAATATGCTTGATTTTACACTCTATTAACTACCCTGAATATTATAAGCCCATAAAGTTGGTCTAAACCATATCAAAATATCTTAGTTCATACCAACTTGCATGTATAAGTTCATATTAGAAGTGTCGACACTGAAACATCCATCATTCAAACATTGTATGCATATAATGGTATATATGCATTTTGTATTGAAAGAAAATTGTGTGAATATGTGTATTAGGTGAAAGGAGCAGCAACGAGCTCGAGAGACAAGCTAAAGGACTTGAATTTGCCATGTCTTATGAGTGAACTCATTACGTGCCTTATATGTTATATTTGTATATTGTTTGATATATTGCAACTGCTATGAGCTTATATGGAATACTGGGAATTATTGGCGTTGATTATTGTTCATGATCTAATTATATGCTATAGGTGAATTCGTATATGATATGCACTCGAATATTATTGATGATATGGAGGACACAATATGTATGTTATTGGAAATGTTATTGATCTATATTTGTGTATATGTTATGATATGATTTCATATGGTCTAAAATGAATAGTATGACCAATGTGTTAAGGTATATGCAATTCTATTCAAATTATTGGTTATATAAAAAGGTAAAAGGAATTAAGTATTATGTGGGGTAAAACTCGTAGGAGTCACCTCTAAAATTTATTCTACCATATTAGGCTGACCAACAATTTATTTGATTAAACTTATGGATTAATTCTATTAGATATCAGCTAGACCTTCCGGTCTCTTCTATTAGTCTTGGAAAGATCCTCGAGATCTGTTATATTAGAGACCTAGCGCAATACTTACATACTGGACCATTACCGAATTAAATGGACTTACATTTGCATACTTATTGCATATAGATAATTTCTTACTTATTGAATTGCTTGTGTATATTTCACCTTTATATAATGTTTGATATGTATTGGGTTGCTCATTGACTTGCGATTCATAAAAATGCAAAATGTTTTGCAAGTAATAGCAGGTTAGTTTTTTAGCCGATTTCTAGGTTGTAATCTGATGCGGATCAAAAAGCATTGGATTACTTGGTGGGCTTGGATGCAGCAAAATGCGGCAGAACTTCCAGAGGCCATAACTTTTGATCCGAGAAGAGTTACGAGGTGCACAACATATCAAATCGAAGCTATTTTTGAGGCCTACAGTTTGTTATAAGATGGAACCCGTAACTTCCAATTTTTAGGCCGCAAAAAACGACGTTTAGATCCTTTTCGGAGCCCTGAAACATTTTTATTAAGGGTGTTTTTGTCTTTTTCAATGTTTGGTTGTAATTTCGGGTTTAAACCCTATTGTGCCGACTTTGTGAGGCAGTTTTTTATCATTCAATAATATTTTTGAGACTTTTCCCAAATCCTTGAGTTTTGGCTGCCTATTTCCTGGGAATTCGCAGAATCAACAGGTTGTAGAAGAGTTGTTTCTGGTATTCGTGCACGAATCAACAGATTCAATTAGTTATCTTTCAATTATTATAGCTTCTGCTACGTCATAATCACATCGTCGTGACAGATGTCGAGATGCCGTGATCACTCTCTCTTTTTCTCTATACCACTTGTGCATATAAATGGGGTTAAAAGATGAGATCGTCATGGCTCATCATGCTTAGTACTTTTGTCTACCAGAATCGGCTTGTATTGTATGTTACACATCTAATGTTTATGAGTTTTGTTATCTTACTATAAATTCTTCTGTATATATGTAAAAGTTGCTCTATGTTATAGATTATACGATTACAGTCTGTCTCTAATTGTAAAATAAAAACATTTCGTCCTGCGTCTAAACTTTTGACATACTCTAACAGACCAGATGAACCTGAAAGGATACAGTGTAAAGCCTTACTATAGTTCAGAATTGTATTTTCTAATTTACATCCTCACTGTTTTGTTTTAGGCTTTACAGGGATAATTACTGATTGTCTGACAGCATTGATCTGGGACATAATACACTGATTAGATGCAAAACAGCTGATTCAACGACCTGAAATTAAGACAGAATCAAGACTGACATTGGAGCAATTAGCAGATGCTTTATCAAAAGATGAAGGAACTGACATCGTGAATTCAGATGTACTCTGATCTTTCCCTGTTGAGTATGCACCACTTCCAACCCTTTGGATTCGGATGTAAGGAAAATTAGCAGCGCCATCCAAGTACTGCATCACTTGTCTCATGCTCGGTCTATCGGCTGGAAAAAATTGGGAGCAGAGCAGACCTAGCTTCAGAACCATCTCCATTTCCCCTGTCACATAGTTTCCTTCCAGCTTTGGATCACTTGCATCAGTAATAGCCCCATTTTTCAAGCAATCCATGACCCAGTCTACCAAAATTAACCCTGCAGGATTTTCCTTAACCTCTATTGGCCTCCTTCCACAAGCCACCTCCAGCATAAACATCCCGAAAGCGTATACATCTGTGCTAGTTGTTGCCTTTCCGAATCTTGTAAGCTCTGGAGCTAGATAACCCACAGTACCAACCAAATGGGTGGTCTGAGGATTGGTTCCATGATCGTAAAATCTCGCCAGGCCAAAGTCTCCTAGTCTGCCATTTAAATCTGCATCCAAGAGAACATTACTAGCTTTTATATCTCTATGCAGAACAACTTGTTCCCAATCCTCGTGTAGGTAAACAAGGCTGGATGCTACTCCTCTGATAACTTGAAATCTTCTAGACCAACTAAGGCTCGATGTTTCGCTGAATAAGAACTTGTCAAGGCTTCCGTTAGGCATGTATTCATAAACCAACAAGAGTTCCCCTCTACGCCTGCAGTAACCGAGTAGCTGCACCAAGTTCTTGTGCCTTAATCTTCCCATACAAACAATCTCAGTGACAAATTCCTTTATTCCTAGTTTTGAATCCTGGGAAAATTCATTCTTTAAACCCAATTTATGCATTTGAAGATGGAAGTAAGCCTTTATAAACTCTTCTGAAACCTCCTTCACCAAGAAGCTCTTTATCTTTGAAACCCCTTGTTGCTTTATACAGATCTTTGTATGAAAATCTTTGAGGATTGTAATGTTTCTCCCAATATTCAAGTACTTTTTCGTACTTCTTCCTCCAAATGATGCATCCATAAGTGGTAACTGTTATCAAAACAAGCACTGCTAGAATTACGAAAGCAATTGTAGCTAATCCTATTTTCTTTCCAAATTTTCCTCCAGGATATGAAGGAAGGTTGTTGATGTCAAGGTTTTGTGCTTTTCCAGTTTTGTTGAAGCTCCATCCAAGAATGTAATCGACGCTTGGCACTGCACATGTCGCAGCAGAAAAACCAACATACATGGAATCCAGGAGAATTCCTGATAGATTAATCCCCCTGGATAAGAGAGGTTTTTCTGGTTTTGAGCTACTGAGTGGAGCTAGTGTGACATTGAGTAACATTTCCGCTTCATCGTAGTCAATCCAAACTTGTATGCGGTTTCCACTTATGAGCTGCAGGGTTTTGTTCTTGTTTTCCTTGCTCGAAAAATAAGTTACTGAAGCCGATGCATTTGAGATCAGGCTGTTCACGTCAATCCCCACATGGTTACTATTGATATCTCCAAAAACAGGGTTAAGAACAGTATCAAATTCAATTGCCAACACATGATTTGTAGGAGAACCACTGTTGGAAGCGTTGAATAGTCCCAAATATTCATTTGCAATGGCATGACTGAAGTCCATGGTTGGAGAAATGACAAATGCTAAGCCTTGGCCACTGAGGCCTTGCATGTAGGGAACCACTGCAAACACAAAAGTGGTCGAGAACGACAAAGATTCAGATCGAACACTGGAATTTGCACGGAACTTAAATGGGATCTTGTGGAAAGCATGACCCATCTCCTGTTGTGAACTGTTGGTTAGCTGCAACAGACCATTCTGGTGAATTTTTGCAGTTCCATCAAGATGCAGATTCGCGCTGCAGAAACCATTGTAGACGAACTGGTTTAGTGCCTGAACCGAAGCAAATGAGATCAAAGATGAAAGAAAAATTATGCAAAAGAGAATTCTGAAAGCTGCATAAGCCATTTGAGAGTAACAGTAACAGACTTGACTTTGTTTTTAGAGAGTTATTCATGTATGATGTTCATGAGGATGAATTGTCATGATCTACAGGTCTCTGTATTATGTTTTGCGCTTACTTTTCCACTATACAGTTATCCAATGGAAACTGACTCTATGTTAGGTCTAGAATTTAATACATTACAGCTTGCAACAGATGAACACATGGAGTCACTATAGATATTGGACTCACTAACCAAGCAATCCGAGACATCAAATTAATTGTAATAAATGGGATGCTGAAGGAACCATGAACATACTATGTGGAAACAGGAAAATTTAAATACGAAACGAAACAAGGTTGTACAAGATTAAGACATGAGTTCTAAAAAAAAATGAAATTTTCTTTTCTGCTACAGTTGAGTCTTCAAGTAAAGGTTACAATATCATTATTACTCGGTTCCAGTTTGATCTTCAAATTAACCGCCACAGTTTTGCCTGCTTCTAGGTAGGTCTTAAAATTTACTGCCACAGATGACTCTTTCAAATTTACTTGCTTCCAGGTTACTGTAGTTGCCACTGATCATTTTAGAGGTCCAGCTTTCGGGTTTTTTTTAATGAGTTATTTTATTTGTTCTCATCGAAAATTGAATTTATGATCTCTTAATATTAGAGACAACTCATATACAAATGACTTGTGAGCCCATTGGTCTAGTTTTTGGATTTAGGTAGGTTTCTTCGGTCATTCGCTCACACCGTTGCAAAATTTTTTGCCTATAATCTGTCACATCCATGACCAAAATTGCATATACACAAGCATACATCGCATATGATATACATGGAATATGTGCATTAATCTAACATTACATAAGTCATATTTTCACTTATCTATATGGTTTGTGAATATTAGGATTTATTGGTAGGAGAATCAGAGTTCAAAAGTCAAATAATTATGAAAGAGAGGTAAATAGATAATTTCATAATTACATCAAGATAGTTTTATAAATAAGTATCATTTGGTTACCATCAAAAGCTTATAGGTTCAGGCATGCTTATGTGTTAAGAAAATAAAAAAAGAAAAGAAGTACAAAGAAAGAAAAAACATGGAAGTGGACCCCTTAAGTACATCATCACCTCGTGGTTAACCTAAAACATGATAAAATCCAAACTTAAACTAGGAGAACATAACCATTTCGTTCTCAGGTCTTTTTGTAGAGAGAAAACACAAGGGAAAAGGGAGAAAAAGTAGGAGAAGAACATATTTGGCAGTAAAATTTGATAGGAAACCCACAACATGTCGATTTCGTGTCTAGATCCATTTTTACTGCATCCTTTATGTCCTACAAACAAACTAAGTAGTTTTCTTCATTTTTGTCTACATGGTATTCATTATAATATTTTTTTATAGGTATGAATGCCAAATAAGTGCATTAGAGCATGAATTAACCATAAATTCATATGAATTGGAACATGGGTTGTTTGGGTTTAGATTTCATTTTGTGTTTGCATCCTTATTTTGAGACCCGTAAAGACATATATAGACAAAGCGTAAAACGGAAAAGTATTTGTAAATTTTCATAGCCTATGTATGAGTATAATGGACAATGAGTACAAATAAGTGTAAGGAGGTCTAATCTGAAAATCTTGTACATAAGCTGTAATTTTGAGAATTTATGTAGACCTCAGTAGAGCAACGTAGAGTTTGGTTTTTGGTGAAAGTAATCCTTACATGTTTTTTATATGTGGTTTAAATTTGAGAACACAATGAGTATGTTTGGGTTGTTAACTTGGTAGGATAACATAAACTGTCCAGAATGCGTAAATATGATTATTTTGCATTTCATCAACTGCAATGAATATTATAAGCCCATAAAGTTGGTCTAAACCATATGAGAATATCTTAATTCATACTAAATTGCATGTATAAGTCCATATTATAAGTGTCAATGATCGAATCTATCGTAAGTGTATGATAGTTGATGTAGTAATAAAACCCTTGGAGTATTCCTCGGATATCGAATCCATAGGGAACGCGTACTAGTTAATGATCAAAAAGTAAAGGAAAACAATAAAATTCAAGAATTTGATTTATGGAGGGTTTGATTTTAAAAACATAAAATTAAATAACAAAGTAAAAAAAAAAAAGCATTTGGATCATTGAGATGCAAGCAATGGCTCATATTTACTACATCAACGAAATGGGTTTTCGTGGTATGAGTGTTCTCTCCACTTTACTCGCTTAAAGTCTCTCTTGAGTTCATTTAAGATATGTCTACATTTATTAGGATGGTCATTTTGGTATCACCTAACTAAACTAGGCTCATTAAGTCTATTGAGAATTTCATCAAACACCTTGTTGGTGATGAACATGTCTATTAAAAACCTAACAAGTTTGATGCAAGTAAACCGAACCTAAACTTCTTATTTCAATCCATCATTTAGACATGTCACAAACACCATTGTGGTGATCAAGCACAATGATATTCGGGCAAAACAAGTCATCAAATCAACCATAACAATAACTAAAGAACTCAAGAACATAAACAAACACATTCAATAAACATAGTAAGTATTCATCAAAACTTAAACTCAAAATTCAAATTAAAAATATACACTACCATTGTTCAAAGAAAATAAAAATAAATACCAAGCTCAAGAAGAAAAACAACATCACCAAAACTAAAATAAGAAATGAAAAGGCAAAAGATGAGGGAGATTCATTTTCAAGACCATAGATCTCTTCAAGAAACTCCATTTCTTCATCTTGGCTTCCCTTCTCTCTTATTTCTTGTTAAAACCTTTTTGGTGAAGTGAGGTTGTCCAAAGATGCCCAAAATAGTGTGAAGTGTGGCTGGTCCTCTGTTGTCCAACTTTTTGAGTGGCATTAATTCCTACTTTAGATATCAAAATAAATAAATTTGAAGATAGTGGCGAGTAGGGTCAAATCTATAGAGGCCGGTAAAAATTTGTCTAATTGAAGAGAAAATAATTAAAAAGGAAGTTCGGATGTAACAAAAGCAAATGGAGAAAATTAAATAAATCAAGAATGCAGAATAATAAAGGATTAAATCAATAACGCGAAAGTCTAGTCAAGGTATATCTCCATCTCTCTTTGTTAATCGATCACATATAACGAAAGATAAATTATTATTATTCATAAGACAAATTATAGTTACAGGTGACGCAATCAATAACCAATATTTACTTACTGTTTTGGTAGTTCTGGGGCACCCTGCAAACTACTTTTGTAACCAATAAACAACCCTAGGAACGCCTTTAGATAGGGCTGCAACTCGGAGCTCAAATCGGTAAAAGCTCATTTATGACTCAACTCGATATGAAACGAGTCGAGTTTGAACAAAATTTAAAGCTTGATTTTATAGACAAGCCAAGCTTAAACACCCAAAATCTCGGCTCGAAAAGGTCGTGAACAGGGCTCATTTGCGTGTTCATGAACAAGCTCGTTTACAGGCTAATTTAATAAGCTCGTGAATAGACTTGTTTATAAGCTCGTGAACAGGCTCGATTAACAAGCTCGTGAATAGGCTCATGATAAAGCTCGTGAACAGGCTCGTGATAAAGCTCGACTTTAAGATCATTCATATTATTATATAGGAATAAACACTAAATATTATGTGTATTGCATTCTTATTCAACTTTTAAATTATTAATATTTAACATAAATAGGTGTACAAAGGTATACACAACATTGAATTATAGTATACAAAGGTGTGCATAACATGAAATTTTAGGTGTACAAAGGCGTACACAACATGTGAATGCAAATATGTGATTTTACTCTATGGCAATTTCCACTTATTACTGAATAGAACCATTTTTGGACTTGACTAGTTTAAAAAAGATTTCTCCACGGGAATTTTCAATTATTAACAAAATGGATTGTTAATTATTTTATTAAATATTATTATTTACAATTTTGATTACTGTTTTGAATCATTTTTTAGTTCATAAATTATTATTTTCAAGTATTCTAAGTATGTTTGAGAACAAAAGAAATATGAAGTGAACCAATTATCTAACTGGGTAAGTTAGAAATATATACCTTAAGGCTTAAGCTAAGATGTACCTAAATTTCATATTTTGTATTCCTTTCTATGCCTGAAATTTAGGTGTACAAAGGTTTACACAACATGCGATTTCATGCTGTATACACCTTTGTACACCTAAATTTTATTTCTGTATACCTTTGTACACCTAAAATTTAGGTGTATAAGATGTACATAACCTGAAATTTAGGTGTATAAAGGTGTACACAACCTGATTTGTCGTTGTACACCTAAATGTCATGGTGTACACTTTTGTACACCTAAATTTTATATTTTGTATACCTTTATACACCTAAAATTTAGGTGTACAAGGTATACACAACCTAAAATTTAGGTGTAAAAAGGTGTACAAAATCTAAAATATAGGTGTAAAATAAAATTTTGATTTACGAAGGTGTATATAACATGAAATTAAGGTGTATAAAAGTGTACAACATGAAATTTATGTGTACAAAGCTTAGAAATGTTATAAATATGTCATGTACCTTATATATTATACGATACCTTAAACTCTATACTATGAACTTAATTAAACTACTTGTAAGTTGTAACGGCTATATATTATACCATAAACTTTATACCCTAAACTTCAAACACAAAAACAAGTACACGATGCATTTCATGTTATTTCTTGAAAGACATTAAGTAGTTTAATACACAAATTCTATTGTTTCTTCAACGTTAGTTAAAGTATTTTTTGATCAATTATAAACTATATTTGAATATATTATATATATTAGAGTTTTTGATCAATTAACTATATTCACCATATAATCCTATTGTGTCTTGAAAGACATTAAGTGGTTCAAGACACAAATGCTATTGT
>CAODLS010199057.1:0-11986 GCA_948243855.1 Flueggea neowawraea | reverse complement strand
GGCTTCCAAGCTTGTTTTGAACAAGAGAACACGTTTTTCTCTTGGTTGTTGTTCAAAACCGGGTTGCTTGGTTTGAAAGGGCAGATTTTTGTGCTAGCACACTAGGTTGTTGTGTGTGTGATTTGGTAGAGAGGAGTAGCTATTCTTCAGCAGTCCTTTAGTGGAATTAACAAGGTTTAAAGGGATCAAAATCTTGTGCTTTTGGTTCGGCTCCTTTGGTGGTACAAGTTTCGGTTTTTCTGACAACGTTAGGTATACTTCTTGACACCAAACTTTCTGTTTTGTACATGCATGTTCTTGGGTGGTTTCCTTTTGTTTTGGTTGGACTAATAACCTTAAAAGATTCATAAGAAACCCAACATGTTTGTGGGCCAATAAGTTCAATTTCCAAAGGAGGGTTTCAGTAATTTATCACTTTTATTGGTGATTTTAGTAGATATGGCTATACCTATTTAATGAAACGTAAGTCATAATCATTTGAAAAGTTCAAATTATTTAAGAATGAAGTACAAAATCATCTAGAAAAAAATATTAAAGCCATTTGATCTGATCGAGGTGGTGAATATTCAAGCCAAGACTTTCACTATTATCTTAAGGAATGTGGGATAGCCTCGCAACTCACTCCATCAGGAACACCTAAATGGAATGGTGTATATAAACAAATAAATCAAACTGTAATATTCCACTTATTGTGACTTGATTCGAATGATAATTTGATGTTTGATCTTGGTTGGTTGATGTAGTTTTTAGATGTTAGGAGCTTAGGAACCTTGAGGGTGGTTTGGAATGAGTTCGAGCTTGAGATAAGTCAAGTATGCAAGCTGTGGGGGCTTGGTGCAAGACATGCATTGTCTGGAATTGAACATGATGATCAACGTACATTGCTTAAAAGGACAACATACGTTGTGTATGGTTGCAACGTACATTTTGAAAGTGACACCGTAAATTATGGTTTAAGCAGTAGCCACGAAATGTGATTTTTGACCTGACAACATACGTTTTGCTTAAAATAATGCATGTTGGTAGCGTGCATAATGTCTTTAAAGCACTTAACAACCCGACTATCTTCATTAACTCACCCCTCTCTCACTGGAAAACTCTCTCAACTCAATTGAGATTCTTCCACATTGTTTGTCCATCATTCCTAACCAATATCTGAGGTAAGATTACATCTCTTTCATGGATTTAACTTCATTTTTAGGCAATGTTTGATGGGTTTTGATTTTGGCCGAATTTGTTTGGGTCTCCAATTTCTGCATGATTTTGAGTTAATAGTTGTTAGAGGATGCTAGAATAAGTTGGGTAGGACTTAGATTAACAAGAATCAAGCCTTAACTAAAGAAATTTAATTTGTTCTTGAAGTGGGTTAGGGTTGGATAGTTTTGATCAATTTTAGGCAATTTTGATGTTTGTTTGGTGAAATTGTTGCGGGATTATTGTTCCTGAGGCTGACAGCAATGGGGCCATTGCCCAAGCCAAATAGCTAAGGTCACATCAACAATCCAAACACATACTTAGAAGTTTCTACCTCATTCAGGAGATCATTGATTGAGGAGACATCAAGATATGCAGAGTTGATACAAGTGACAATGTTGCACATAATTTGACTTAGCCACTACCATGACAAAAGCATGATCCTCATACTAGGTATTTAGTATTCAGTTTATGCCTGATTGGTCTTAGTGCAAGTAGGAGATTACTAGTTATATGCCTTAGACCAATCACATGTACACTGCCATTGTTATTTAATAAATATGACGCATTTTATTTTGGCATATGTATTTATATGTGATCACATTATTTGGAAATGCAGTAACTTGATAAAGGTATCCATGGATAGTTGATTTTGGTTTATGTCATCAAGTACATAACTTGATAGTAAAACCTTAAGATAAAAAAATGCCATTCGAAATTGTCCCTGGTTCTTCATTGTCATAGGAATGATAATGAGTCAAGACTAGTATGCACTCAAAGAGATCATCACCTTTTATTGGTCATGAACGTGGGATGTCACTCAAAACATAGATACATATTGGGAACATTATATTGGACTGACCCGCTATGAGAAATATTGCGTGGGACATGTGGAGGAATGTGAGTGATAGTGACACATGTATTTATATGTTATCACATTATTCTTCATGATATTTAAGTATTTTGACCTTAATTCACCATGGACTCCTACATGAGGAGCTTTATGTTTCGATATAGTTGAAGATAATTTGTAAAAGGATGGTAATACAAGCTATAATTAAACATACGGTAAATAATGTGGAGGAATGTGATTGATAGTGAAGGAATTTGTCTCATTCTTATTTGAGAGAGATATCTATTGGCCACTTGACAAGTAGGACCAATGAAATCCATGACCATGCTCAAATTAGATCGAAAGGGGTTATCAATATCATTCGTTCGATTAGTCTACTTGGGTAACAAGAAATGTTTGATTAAGCTTTGTAAATATGATGTGATCCATGCTTTATGCTTAATGGGGATATCGTGTGACAAAAGGACTAAATATCATACTACGGATTAGGGAACAAATTAACACTCACACGAACCCAACAATGAGATTGCAAGTAAATAGCTCACATGGTTAGAAAGGTGGAGAAGAGATGAAGTCAATAGCAACTCTTAGCGAGGGTTTATCTTACTCCTCTTCTAAGCTTGGACGTCTATTTATAGCCACTCTTAAGAATATAGCCTTGGAGCCTCGAAGTAGCCATTGTGGGAGAATAGAAATTATTGTTTTAATTGACGTCACCATCATTAATACGTGTTGTTATCTATTAATGCGCATTCTTCAAGTGTGCATCAGATATCAATGTGTGTTGTTGAAGTTGTATTGCTTCTGTTTTGATGAATGATTTCATTAGCTTGCCTTGATGGTCATTAGCATTTGTTGATAAACCCTTTAGCGTGCCTTAATGAATTATCAACATGCATTGTTCCTTATTCCATAATATTCACTTTCATCCAGATGTTCATTAACGTGCCTTGTTCATTCGTTAACGTGCGTTGTCAGATATAATCAAGATTTCAGCTTTGAAATCCACGTCAGCATGTCAGAGAATATTTAGATTCAAATCTCGATGGGTGTCTCATCTTTATCTCCATCTCATGCTCATCAACATGCGTTATACACCAACAACGTGCATTGTTCATTTTTCTTCAACGATGGTAGCAGACGTTCTTGATTTCATCAATGTCTCCTCAAAACAATGTCTTGGACAAGTTTTGAGTTAATTCCTCGACAACGTGCGTTCTTGACCATTAACGCTCGTTAACTAATAGGAGAGATATGACAGTAAGCTTCAATCATTATCTATGCCCTTGCTTTCTCTTTAGAGCGCATAGATGCCATTTTGAAGCTCTTCTATGTGCCTTTATGATAATTAAGGTGCCTTGTTCTTCATTAACGCTGTAGTGTCCAATCCATCCTGACCGAAATTTGAGGGTATTCCGTCAAGAGTTTAGGGAAATTTGGGATTTTGAAGTGTTAAACTTCGATCGGGAATGTTTGGAGGTGGTTTTGTGCGTGCAAAGCACATAGCAGGCCATTTGTGTGTGTTGAGGAGCGCTCTACGCATATAGATTGAGGTCAGGGGGTCGTCTACGTGTGTAGGTGATTGTACTATGTGCGTTGGAGACGTTTGCAAACGTTTGATGATATTTGGACTTGAAACAATAGTGGGCATGGTGATCTACGTGCATAGCACTAGGTGGTGCGCCACCTGAACAGCCACTTCAGCCGGAGGAGGTCGTGATTGTTGCTCTAGTGGTTGCGCCTGTTGCACCATGACTAAGGAGGATGATATAATGGATATGTTCATAAAGCTTCATCGTCCTATAATTTTTGGTGTGATGGGGGATGATCCCTATGATTTCTTCCTTAAGGTGGAGCATCACTTTGAGGCTCGGGGCATTACTGACGATGCCAGCAGGGTTACACTTGGTGCATTTATTTTGAGTGGCCGACTAGCCAGATGTTGGAGGAGCCTTGAGGCTCGAGGAGGATTTAGTTAGGTCAGATTTAAGGAGGAGCTCATTACTTTTGTCCTTCCTCAGAGTATTTAGGACAAGAAGGTGAATGAGTGCAGTGACTTCTGTCAGGGGCCAAACATGTCAGTGATAGAATATGAGGACACATTAGAGGATTTCAGTAGGCATGCGCCAGGGAGAGGAGGCGTTGGCGAGGAAATTTTTTGATGGGTCATGACCCACGATCAGTAGAGTGGTAGCAACCTTGAGGTTGGCCACTGTAAGGCAGATAGCATAGGCTGTGAGAAGGATGGAGTACATGGATGAGAGACATCTGAGAGAGCCTAAGAGGGCTAAGACAGATGGTGCATCCGGAGGCCAGTAGGGCCGAGAGCAGGCAGCCAGTGAAAGCAGGGACATTAACATTTATCTAAAGGGTAGAGGTCTAGCCAGAGAACCCAGAGTCACAGTGCGGTATAGCCAACAGGGCATAGTAGAGGATAGGGCTCAGGGAGTTCGATTTTGTCCAATGTGATTTGTAAGAAGAGGCATTTGGAAGTATGTCACAGAGCGACTGACATATGTTTCAATTGCAAGCAGCCAGGTAGCAAGATAGCAAAGTGTCTAGTGAAATAGGGTACCGAGGCCCGAGTAGTACAATCTATAGAGGAGGCTCAGGTACAGTGAGTACTGATGCAGACAGGGGAGCTGGAATATGTCCTGGGAGCCACAGTCAGGGTGGTCAGGGTAGTGGCAGAGGCCAGGCAGCCCAGAGCAGTGCTATAGGAGGGCAGGCTCGTGTATATCATCTCACTCGTCAGGAGGCTCATACCTCTAATGTCGCGGTTACTTGTACGCTTTTTATATATGGTACTCCTGCATATGTCTATTTGATGTTGGAGCATCAAATTTATTCATGACCCCACCTTTTGTTGAGCACACTGGTTAGTATTGCATTAGTTGGATAGGCTATTAGAGGTTTCATCACCTCTAGGTAGCAAGATGTTGATTGAATTCGTGGTGCAAGGTTGCGAGGTCACCATAGATGGGCATCGGTTGAAGGCCGATCTTATCTTGCTATATGTTGGAGAGTTTGATGTTATCCTAGGCATGGATTGGCTTTATGACTGGCATATGACTTTGGATTGCTTTGCCAAGAGAGTGTGTTTTTTACAGCTAGTTAGACTGATCTCTGTTACCAGGGTGAGCGAGGCAGTGTTGTGAGGGGATACGTGTCAGCGGTCAGAGCATAAAAGATTATTCGTCAAGGATGTGAGGCGTATTTAGCTTTTCTTCTAACTGAATCTGAAGGATGAGAGTTGAGGGTTGGAGACGTTCCTGTGGTATGAGATTTTTCTGATCTATTCTCTGAGGAGTTACGAGGACTTTCGCCTGGTCGGGAGATTGAGTTTGCTATAGAGGTACAGCCTGGTACTGATCCGATATCGATTCCACCGTATCGACTGGCTCCAGTCGAGCTTAAGGAGTTGGATACTTAATTGAGGGAGTTATTAGACAAGGAATTTGTTCGATCTAGCATTTCTCCTTAAGGCGCTCCGATGTTGTTTGTTAAGAAGAAGTGTGGGACCCTTCGTATGTGCATCGATTGCCGACAGTTGAACAAGGTAGCTGTGAAGAACCGATGTTCACTTATGAGGATAGATGATTTGTTCGACCAATTGGAGGGTCCTCAAGGGTTTTCTAAGATTGACTTTAGGTTGGGATATCATCAATTGAGGACTAGAATTGAGGACATTCCTAAGACAGCATTCCGAACTCGATATGGTCATTATGAATTCTTAGCGATGTCGTTCGGTTTGACAAATGCACCAACGACATTCATGGATTTGATGAACAAAGTGTTCAAACGTACTTTGATCAGTTTGTGATTGTCTTCGTCAATGCCATTCTGACTACTGATAAAGTTAGGTTGATCCAACAGAGGATCCAGACTGCTCATAGTCGTCAGAAAAGTTACACTGATCCAAAGCGTAAACATTTGGAGTTCGTAGTTGGCGACCATGTATTTCTCAAAGTCTCGTCAATGAAGGGCGTTATGAGGTTTAGGAAGAAGGGCAAGTTGAGCTTGACATACATCGGTCCATTTGAGGTTATCGGTCCAGTTGGGGCTGTGGCTTATGAGTTGGCTCTACCGCCTCAGTTTGCTTTTGTTCATCCGATGTTCTATGTATCGCTTAAGTGGAAGTATGTCTCTGATCCATCACATATTCTGGCACCACAGTCGGTCGAGGTTAGACCTGATTTATCTTATGACGAGACTCCATTTCAGATTGTTGATCGGTAGGTCAAAACACTCCAGAATAAGGCGATTGTTTCGGTGAAGGTGATTTGGAGACATCATTTGGTAGAGGAGGCTACTTGGGACGCTGAGGATGAGATGTGGCATGGATATCCACACCTATTTGGCTTTATAGATCTGTAGGTTAGTATCTTTTGCCTCTATCTTTGTGCATGCATATGATATTTTTGTTCGGTATACTCTGTTCATTTTGTATATTTGGGACCGAGTGAGTTAGATACTCTATGATGTGTCCATTGAGTCCTAACATTGGGATTACTCTTGTTTACTTAGACTTGGTGCCTGTGAGAGGATTACTAAGTTCACATTCTTTTAGAGGTCTAAGTCTAAATGTTTAGAATAGTAATGCATTCTGATACCAAAGGTGGTATTAGTTGAACTTAACTCAGACTTAGTTGCTTGGAAATTCGGGGACGGATTTCTTTTAAGGTAGGAAGTATGTAATATCCCTCCCGTTTTAGCTATGTTTCCTATAGTCATGGCCTTTGATGCTTTGTGAGGATGATCATGTGTGGGTTGGTGTTTTAAAACATTAAGAGTGACAAGTTTTGAGAATGGATAACTTGTGCTAGTGAAAGAGGTAACTCGAGTTGTGTTACCCCTATACAACTCGAGTTATCAAGAATTATAACTAGAGTTAGGCGAGGTCCATATAACTCGAGTAAACTCTTGTTTAACTCGAGTTATCTATGCAAAAGTGGAAATATGCGTTTCGGATTTCTTTGTCTTTAAAGACCCCAAACCGACCAAAATCTGTCATTTGCTCCAATCCATTCATCCAAACGCTCCCAAACTCTCTCAAGTTGTTCCTCAACACATTGGGTTTCTCATCCTTTCTTTCCTCATGTTTTTTTAAAGATTGTGCATACTAGGGTTTTGGAATAAAATGGGTTTGAATCACTTTGGTTTGGGTGATTCCGAGTTATTTTTATGGGTTTGGGTATAGATTTGTGTTCAGGAAGTTGATTAGAGTCAATGTATGCATTTGTAAGTGATGTTATCGTTTGCATTAAGAGATTGGTCGAATTTGGTAAATCTGGGTAAATGACTTAGTCAAATAAGCGTTTTGGATAAATCGGGTAAGATAAGCCAGGATTTACCCGAGTTATTTTTGATCAACTAGAGTAAAATAGCCCAAGATTTACTCGAGTTATTTCTGAGTAACTCGAATAAAATAGACGGCATATAACTCGAGTTATCTTATGACTTACTCGAGTAAATCGTGGTTCTGAAGGATCAAACTATTACTTTTCGTATTTGGTGATTTCTAAGAGTTTGGGTAAAAATTTTGGGATTCTGACTTGTGGATATGTAGTCGGTAATTCCAGCAATCATTGGGGAACTGTCTTGCAATTGCTGGATCTCAGGAACCAAAACGTAATTTTACACTGGTTGGGGACCAAGCTGTAATTTTACGTAGATGTTATATTCTGGGCCGATGGTGATGGATTCACTCTCGAGTTAGATTGTCAGTGACTTGGTCTGCATCTGCACACCATACATTGATATCGCCACAACACCATATCTTTATGTTTATTATGTTGTGTCTTTACAGCTTTGTGTCCCTACCAGCACGATCAACAACCCACTAGCAGTGTTTGATTGGGTCCTCAGCGTTGGATACCAGGTGAGTGAAATGGCAGCTTCAGACACAAAGAATGTATCTTCGAAATTGGGTATATTATTTTTGATATGTCAGCTATGATATGAAATTGGACTAATAAGTATTGGGTTATTTAATAATCTGGACTATGTGATTATTAATAAACAACGCTTTGCTATGGAAATTATAAAGTATTTATTGGTATATATACAAGAGTATTTCGTAAATGATGGAATAAAGGAAAACATGATGCATGATTGTATATGGAATATTATGTATGTATCACACTTTGACATGGGGACACCTAGCTACGGGGTATGCAACCTTTGGTATACCAATACTTTGTTAAGGACCTAGTTATCGGGGTAATGGGATAACTATGTATCCAGGCCAGATACACGCTTTTATTAGCAGTCAGGTGGCAGAGTCCACACTGCTATATGGATATGGAAATATTTTATGGTCCTGTATTATGAATTCACAAGTATATGTATATATTGTCTGAATGCATGTTGTGTGATATGGATGTGGACATTTTGGTCAAATGAATTTCAGAAAATGTATTATGTATATAATGTGTATAGTATATGGTATTGATGTATGTGTGCAGTATTTGAAAAAGGGTTTCACACTAGTCTTTGTGAGACACGTATGAGGTGGTCTGACGTGTCGTTTCCTCACTAGGGATTCTTACCCCTTTCTTGATAAACGAAAGATATGTAATTATTAAATACTAATCTATATTAATCTCGTTAAGACTTGAATCTAATAATCAAATTATGAATCAACCAATTATTTGTAATCTCATTACAAAAACCGCTTATAACAAACCTATTCGGCTTTCTATGTTAATCTCAAAATTTAGCATTCAACATCCATAATTTGGCCTTATACATAAAATTTCCAAGTTTTATCTTGTTAAATTAAATCATACTATGAATTATAAATTAAGAAAAAATACCATAATATTTAAAACAAGGCCGAATAATGCAAGCAATAACATTATATCATATATAATAATAAACGTGTATGTTGATAATGCAAGTGTCTCTGATATCACTATTGGAAGTCATAAATGATTTATAACATTCATAAGGATATAACATAGAGGAAATAAAAAAAAAAATTTATCCTTGAATTCCACCAAGGATCCATGCACATCAACATAAACGAGTTGGGTTAGTGAATTTACTTTAAATCCAAGCTCGAACGACTGACTAAATGGAGTATTGATGTTGCTTTTAGTCAAGCCCGAATCATTTATCTCTCACGTTGCCTTTACATCTAAAGGCATCCACACAAACAAACTTTGGAGAATTGGCTTTGTGTACTAGCACCAAGAATCTCTATTCTATTTTCTCACAAATAATTTTCTCTCTTTTAATTGTGGCACTCAAAAATTCGGCTAAGCCATGAAGTATATGACAAGAGTGTGTTCCTATTTATAGGCATATGAAAAACCCTAAATAGGTTCACGAGGGTTAGCCTTTCTTGTCCCACAAGAATAAGTTCTTCCTATTTAATCATGTGCACTAATTAGGGCTCTTCCTAGTTAATCATGTGCACTAATTAGGGCTCCTAAAAAAATAGGAGTGTATACCGAAATTCATCATGGGTTTATTAATATTACTGGGATATTAATTATATGATACAATATCATTAAATAAACCACTCCCTTATTAAAATATATTGGCCGAATTTATTATGTTTTACATAATAACACTTCCACAAAATATTTAACTTAATAAGATACAATATATAACAAAAGGCCATTACATTAATGTATTATATCTTATATCATATTTAAGATATAAATCACAAAACCCTGAATTGTTAGTGATTAATCAAATTAAATATCTTAATAATTCAAAGACCACAAGAGAGACTATTTGTAATCTAATCCAATTTTTTCTAGTGTGTGACCCAATAGGCCCATTCGAAATTGGCAATGAGGTTTGTCCCAAACTCTTCAAGCCCAAAGTCCATTAGCGGTATCTAGTAATACATTATGGCAAGCCAAAATCGAATGGCATCGGAGATCCAAGTTAACCTTTCACACTTTGATATTTAGTCCTCCTATCTCACGAAATCTCATTTAAGCATAAGGCATTGTCACATATCAACCTTATATAGTTTAACGTGTTTCTTGATCCCAAGTATATTGATAAAACAAATTACATTGATAACCCTTTATCAATTCATTCAGGTATGCATACATTCTATCAATCCTACTCATCAATTGGCCTAAAGATATCACTCTTGATAAGAGGAACAAATCCATCAGTCTCACCATCACTCCTCTACATGATTCATGGCAATCCAAATCATAGCCTTTATTGTTTTCCTGTTATGGATAACGTTTAACTAAGTCAAAACATGCAATTCCTCATGTAGGAGTCGATAGTGAGTTTCAGTCGGATGAATCAAAACATCACAATTGCATGAAGCTACTTGTGACATTGATCCATGAAGTTCTTTCATAGCGGGCCAGCCAAATACATGTTCCCTACCATGTATCTATGTTCTAAATGATATCTCATATCCATAATCAGTAAAATATGATTATCCTCTTAACAACATACTAACATTGGCTTGTCATCATTCCCATGATGACAATCGATTAGGGACATTTAGAATAATATTCCTTTTACTGTATGGTTTTGCTATCAAGTCACACACTTAATGACATAAGGAAGAATAACTATTCATGGATGATTTATATTGTTATAAAATGTCTCTTTATTAATTGATAAATCAAATGACAATGTGTATCAATGATTGGACTAAGCCACAAAAGTAACAATCTCCCACTTGCTCTAGTCCCAATCAGGAACGAACTTAACAGCTAAATACCTAATAAGTCTTTCATGTTTAATTCTTGGGAAGGCTTTGTCAAAGAACCCGCTACATTGTAATTGATGTCAACTTTGCATATCTTGACATCACCTATTTCGACTTTCTCTTGAATAAGGTGAAACGTCTAAGTATGTGTTTGGTTGCTTGTGTAATCACAACACATGTCTACTGGGTTTGCGATGCTTGGGACAACATCCAAACTAGTAATGGCCTAGAGATATCACTCTTCTTAAAAGGAAAAAATTCATCACTCTCAAAATCACTCCTCCACAAGATTCATGACATATCCAATCATAGTCTTTATTGTTACCCTGTTACAAATAATGTTTGCCTAAGTCAAAAAATGTGATTCATTAGGTAGGAGTTGATATTGAGTTTCGGTCAGAGGATTCAAACATCATCACTGCATGAAAGGTACTTGTGACATTACTCCACAAAGTGCTTTCATAATGGACAAATCCAATACATGTTCCTCGACATGCATCTGTGTTCTAAGCGGCATCCCATGTCTATAATAAGTAAAACATGACTATCATCTTAGCAACATATTAACCTTAGTTTATTATCACTCCCATGATAATAATCGATTAGGGACATTTAGAATAATATTCTATTTAGCTGATGGTTTTATAATAAAGTCACATACTTGATGACATAAGGAAGAATAAACTATTCATGGAGAATTTTATCTTCATAAAATATACAACATGTCAAAAGTATGAAATGAAATGCTTGATTATTAAATGATAAAGAGAATGACAATGTACATAACTGATTGGACTAGGGCACTCAAACTAATAGTTTTAAATTACAAGACACCTATGATACGAGACACGTAGCCTTTGGTATACCAATGCATTAAGAAGGGCAACTACCAGACTTCCTGGTATCCATGTGTCTCGACCGAGCACATGATTTGATATTGATTGGTGGTGGAGTCAATGTATGTTATATATGGGATAATGGCTTAGACCACATCACCTTTGATTTTAGTGTTAGTTTTGTGCCATAGCCCAATTATATAAACATTGTTACTTCGGTTTATTTAATAATAAAGAGGCATTTTATTTCTATGAAATATTATCTATTTTATGAAGATAAATTTCATGAATAGTCTGTTCTTCTTGGTGCCATCAAGTACGTGACTTGATAGTAAAACCATAAAGATAAAAGGAATACTATTCTAAATGTCCCTAATCGATCATTATCATGGGAATGATAATGAA
>CAODLS010198945.1:0-24988 GCA_948243855.1 Flueggea neowawraea | reverse complement strand
AGCCCTAATTAGTGCACATGACTAATTAGGAGTTCATGATTAATTAGGAGTGCATGACTAATTAGGAGTTCATGACTAATTAGGAGTGCATAACTAATTACGAGTTCATGACTAATTAGGAGTGCATGACTAATTTCGAGTTCATGACTAATTAGGAGTTCCTACTCTTGTGGGACAAGAAAGGCTAACCCTAGTGTATCTATTTAGGGTTTTTCATTTATTCATGGCAAGGCTAGTACATTCCACAAAAAAAGAGGGAAAAATTATTTTGTGAGAATTAGAATATAGATTCTAAAAGGTGCTAGTACACTCCACCAATCCGAAGGAAGTTCGTTTGTGTGGATACCTCTAGACACGTTTGCGCAAAGACAATGTGAATTCAAAAGGTGGATCGGGTTTTGAATACTAAAAGCTACACCAATACTTCATATGATCAAACATTCAAGCTTTAGATCTAAGGTAGATCTACTAACACTAATCATATATGTTGATGTGCATAGATCCTTGGTGGAATTCTAGGCTTAAAATTTTTGTTATTTCCATTGCGTTGTATGCTTATGAATATCATAAACTAGCCACAAATTCCAACAATATATATATATACTTAGTCCTAGAGTGCTGAATTGGTTTTTTAGAAATATTAATGGCACTAGTGTTATCGCACTTAATTAGAACCTTTGAAAACACAATTTCAAAGTCCAAAAGTTGTTGCTTGATCCAGAAAACTTGAGCTACATAACTTCCAGCTGCTACATACTTAGATTCAGTAGTGGATAATGCAACACAATTTTGCTTCTTTGAGAACCAAGACACTAGTGAATTGCCTAAGAATTGGCAAGTACCCGAAGTGCTCTTCCTATCTAATTGGCTTCTTGCATGATTAGTATCACTATAGCTAACAAATCAAAGCAATCATTTTTGGGATACCATAAGCCAACATTCTTAGTACCTATCAAGCTAAAAATCCTTTTAACAGTAGTCAAATGTGACTCTTTCGGACTACATTGAAAACATGCACATAGACAAACACTTAACATAATATCATGTCTACTAGCTGTAAGGTAAATGAGAGATCCAATCATACCTCTATATAACTTTTCATTTACTCATTTTACTTGTTCATCTTTGGTGAGCTTTGTTGTGATACTCATTGGAGTTAAGCAGATTTAACACTTTCCACCCATACTTTTTCAACATATCACTGATGTATTTACTTTGGTTGATGAAGATGTCATCCTTCGTTTACTTAATTTGGAATCTAAAAAGTGGCAAAGCTCTCCTATCATGCTCATTCAAATTCTTTTTGCATCAACTTAAAAAACTTATCACACAAAGACACACTACCAAATATTATATCACCAACATAAATTTGCACCAAAAACAAATCATCATTTTTATGCAAAGTAAACACAATATTATCGACTTTAGCTCTACTAAAATCATTGTCCATCAAGAATTGAATTAACCTTTTATACCAAGCTGTAAGAGCTTACAGTAGTCCATATAGACCCTTCTTGAGCTTGTACACATGGTTTGGATAGTGAGGGCCAGGAGATTGTTCCACATACACCTATTCCTTGATATAGCAATTTAAGAACGCGTTCTTCACATCCATTTGGAATAACTTGAAGTCTTTGTAGTAGGCATATGCACAAATGATCCGTATGGCTTACAATCTTGCCACCGGTGCAAAGGATTCTTCAAAGTTTATACTGCCTTCTTGTAGGTATCATTGGGCCACAATCCTTAACTTATTTGTGACTAATTTTCCTTCTTCATTCTCCATATTTCTAAACACCCACTTGGTTCCTATCACCATGACTCCATTCGGTTTTGGAACTAATTCTCACACTTCATTTCTTTCAAATTGATTTAGCTCTGCTTGCATAGATATGATCCAATACTCATCTTCTAGAGCATCATCAACTTTCTTTGGCACCACTTAAGATATAAATTCAAAGCTTGCAGCCTGTTGTGGAGCAGCTCTAGTGGTGACTCCTTTGAAGTCTCTCCAATAATGAGATCATTTGGATGTGATTTGGTATATCTCCATCCTTTAGGCAAATCTTTATGCTCCATATCCTTGGAGTCATCTTGACATTGTTGAGAGGAATAATTTCCTCTGTTATTGATGTTAAGATCTTTCACTTTGTTTTTGATACCTGGGTTACAATCATCATCATCATCCACATTTGATACAAAATGGTTAGTTTCATCAAAATGACATGAATAGATTCCTCAATATTTTCAAACCTTTTGTTGTAGACTCTATAAGCCTTGCTAATGGATGGATATCCAAGAAAATCACCCTCATCTAATTTGGCATCAAAATTTTCTAAGGTATCTTTTCTATTGTTATGAACAAAACACTTGCAGCCAAAAGCATGAAAGTAGGCAATGTTAGGCTTTCTATTTTTTCATAACTCATCAAGTGTTTTCTTGAGTATGGATTGCACATAAGCCTTATTTATTATATAGCATGTTGTATTTACAGCCTCAACCTAAAAATACTTTTGCAAATATTCTCATTTAGCATTGTCCTTTCCATTTCTTGCAAAGTCCTTTTTTTCATCTCAACAACTCCATTTTGTTGAGATGTCATTGGAGCTGAAAAATTGTACAAAATTTCATGCTCCTCACAATAGGATTCAAATGACTTATATGAGAATTCTCCACCTCTATCACTCATAATAGAGATAATGTTGTAGCCATTTTCATTTTGGACTCTTTTGCTATAAGATGCAAATGCATGAACGGCATTATTTTTATGTGCAATACAGAAAACCCATGTAAATCTGAAAAAATCATCAACAATCACAAAACAATATACTTTTCCACCAAGACTCAAAGTGTTAGAAGGACCAAATAAATCCATATCCAAAAGTTCTAAAGGTCTTATGGTAGAAATCATGTTTTTGCTTTCAAAAGATGATTTTGAATGCTTTCCTTTAACACATGCATCACATATCAAATCCTTTTCAAATCTATGTTTAGGCAAACCTTTTACTAAATTCTTCTAGAAAGTTTTGAAATTCTATGTATGCTGGCATGTCCTAACCTCCTATACCAAATCCAAGCATCATTGTTCATAACCGAAAACCAAGTCTCATTAAAGGAATTGGAATCTAACGACTCAACCACATAGATATTATTCTACCTTAAAATAGTAAATAAAACAGTTCCAGCAACATCATGAACAATGCACTTATTAGACTCATACACTACTTTATAATCCTTGTCACAAAATTGGCTAATGCTAAAAAGATTATGCTTCAATCCATCAACAAGCAACATATTGTCAATAGTTGGGTTAGGAGGCTTACCTATCTTACCTTCACCAATAATTTTACCTCTTGCATTATCACCAAAGGTCATATAGCCTCCATTTTTGGGATTGAGTTGAGAAAACATTGCTTTATCTTCTATCATATGATAAGAGCAGCTACTGTCAATATACCACATGCTTTTCTTTGCCTTTGCTCTCAAACATACCTACAAAGACACATCAAACTTTTGAAATTGGTACCTAAAACTTTTTGGGTTCTTGTAGGTTAGCTTTACTAAATTGGGCAAGATTGATCCTTTTAGAACTCAAATCCTTTTGATCCCAACATACCAAGGCTGTCTCAATTTGCAAGAATAAGCAAAATGTCCATAAACACCACAATATGAGCATGCATTATCATTCATGATGCCTTGTTTCACAAAATAGTTTTTGAAGTCTTGCTGGAGGTGAAAGGGTTATAGCCTAAGCCATGTTTGGATAGAGATTGTCTGTAAGATCCAAATAGTTTCTCAAGGTTATCTTTCCCATTTGTAAGCTTGAAGGAACTATTTGAAAAATTTTCAACTTCTTTTTTTAAAAGCAAGTTCTCTTCAATCAAAACCATTTTTCTTTTTACTCAAAACATTCACTTTTACACCAAGATCATTTGAAATTTTCTTTAAAGCAACATACTTGGCACCAAGTTTCTGAAAGTCATCAAATGCATTATGTAATTCATCAAAAGTGTAAGAATCACATACCTCATTTTCATCTTCACTTTGCTCTTCATTTTCAATAGCCATTAAGCACAAGTTGACCATTTCCTCTACTTCTTTTACTTCATCCATGTTGATGTCATCATTGTCACTCCAACTAGCCTTCATTGCCTTTCCTTTCTTCCTCTTTGAGTACTTGGAATGTTTCTTGGCAAGAGGGCGACATTCTTGCTTCACATGGCCAGGTTTGTTGCACTTGTAGCAAATGATTGAGGTGTCCTTCTTGAAATCCTTCTTGAAGTCCTTTTTAGATTCTTCCTTTGAGATTTTATTTTTGCTCTTCTTTCAAGGCTTGTTCTTTCTCATGAACCGTTTGAACCTTCTAGCATACACATAAATTTCTTCATTGTCATTGTCCTCTTCTTCTTCATATTCAGATTCTTCAACAACTTTGGAATTTAGAGCCATTCCTCTTCTTCTATCACTTTTTGAAGATTGTTTTTCATTTTCATGTAAACCCATCTCATGTGTAAGAAGTGAACCAACTAATTCTCCCAAAGGTAAAGTGTTGAGATATTTTGCTTCTAGGATTGCATCTTTCTTTGATGCCCAAGAATTTGGCAAAGCTCTCAGAACTTTTGTCACAAGTTCTGAGTTAGAATAAGTCTTTCCAAGTGCTTTCAATCCATTCATGATATCATTAAATCTGTCAAACATCTCTTGAATGCCTTTTCCTTCTTTCATATTGAATAATTTGTATTTGTGAACAAGAAGTGACACTTTGTTCTCTTTAACCTGTGATGTGCTTTCATTTATGACCTCCAAAGTCCTCCAAATCTTATGTGTCGTTGAGCATTGCTGGACCTTGTTAAATTGTGTTTTGCTTAGAGCACAAAACAGAATGTGCATTGCTTTGTTATTGTAGCACACCATATTTTTATCATAATCTGTCCATTCTGATTTTAGCTTGAAAGATTCAACTCCATCCACTATTTTTTTTCACATACAGACCAGTCTCTACTACATCCCAAACTTCCTCAGCTTCACACTTGAAAATTACCTTAATTCTTATCTTCCAATAAACATAATCATTTCCATAAAAAAGGAGTCTATTAATAGACAAACTTTCATATCTAGACATGTCTCCCAAGGATGCCATTTTGGATCATTAAACTCAAGGTGATTAAACTTTAAATTTTGAGCACTCAGGCTTTGATACCAATTGTAATCCCAATATGGCAATCAAGGAGGGAAGGAGGGATGGGGTGAATTGGATTTCTTACTAAAAATTATTTTTTTTTAAAACCTTTTCAACAATTTGCAAATCAAAATAGTAGCTCAATCAAAAAAACAACGACACAAGAATGAAATAAAAGAGAGTAAGGGATAGAGAATTAAAGCCCAAATTTATAGTGGTCCGGTCCTTCTTAACCTACGTCCATTCCTCTCACTAAGGAGTTTTCAATCCACTAAACACTTCCTCACTTACGGGTTGAGGAAAATTGTTACACCTTTAGTTATGCAGGTTCACAAGTAACCTTTACACCTTGTTCTTCACTAGCCAAATTAAGAAAACCAAAACCTGTTTGTTTTTTAAGGAACTAAACAAAGCAAACCTATTCTACCCTTCAAGCTTAAACACAAAGCTTGATTACAAGCGAATTCCCAAATTGAAAAAAAAATATTCTCACACCAACTCAGTAAGCAAATAGAAAATCAAAGCTCAGTTGGAATGCAAGAACTCAAGAACGCTAGGAGAGAGAAAATCAAGAATCAAATTGACAAAGCTTGGGCACTATCACAAAAATGTCATTGGTTACCTCTGGACTGAGGACGTCTATTTATAGTCATTCTCCCAAAAATAGTTGTTGTAAATCCCAATGTAACCGTTGTGAGGGAATTGCAAAAGCTAAATTTAGTGACATCAGCCCATTCTATGTGCGTACAATAGATACTACGTGCGTAGTCCAAGATTCCATCAAAGTAGTATGTTTAATGTTGTCCTTCTACGTGTATAGTGTAGTATCCAATAGCCACTGGTTGAATTAATTTGACACCAGGTAGCTTATATGCGCATTGATCCTTCTTCTGTGTGCGTAGCCCTTCTGTTTTGTATGCGTTACACATTCTTCTACGTGCGTTGACGTATTTTCAAGATCACACCTTTGATTCTCCACATAACTGTGTCAGAGAATTTTCAAATTCAAAATCTTGAGGAGCGTCTTGAATTTGTCAGTATTATGGAGCCCGTATACGCATTTAGTATGCATTTCCACGTGCGTAGTATAATCTCCTCAAAGATTTCACTTTTACTCCTCTATGTGCATTCCACTGAGATAGAACGTGGGTATAACTTGTCTTGAAAGTGAAGTTGTAATTTCTATTGTAAGATAGTGGAAATCCTAAGTAGTGATACTTAAGTAATGGATGTACGCAAAAAGTTGGCCGAACTACTATAAATCATTGTGTTGTTTCTTCTTTACTTACTTTAATTTTGAAAAAGTTCAAAGTCACTCATACCACACTAGAACTATTCAACCTCCTTCTTGTGTGGTAATCAACTCAATATTTTTTTTTATTATTGGGTGAAATTAAGAGTACAAAATCATTACAAAATGAGTACATTGCCATCAAATGATTACAAAAAGTGAGTACAAAATGAGTACATCCTAAAAATATTTTTAAATTTATTGGTTTAATAACATTAAATAGCATGACCTTTTCTCCTTTTTGCACTTTTGGCTTGAGCTTTTGAAAATAACACTGAACAACACCACTTGTGTTTTATTTTGCAGTCGTGGCGCAATTGTGTGTTTCCATTTAAAAACAACGTGAATTGATGAAGTGGCATTCATGGAATGACGGCGTAGCCATCAGTGCCACGTGCAATCGTCCACGCAATTAGAAAAAGTGGAAATTTGATACAGTCAAAAAATTGTGCCTCGATCTCCTTTGCATACCAATTTAAATTTGCCTTAAACTTGTCAATAAATGCTTTTGCTAGCCACTTTGTATTTGCTTTCCTATTATTCAAAACATGGGAGCATGAATGATCCTCACCAACAACATTTGTTTGCCTTTTAAAGAGATCATTTAGCCCTATACAAAATGACCTATCATCTGAATTTACTAACTGTATCAAATTTCTTCTTTTTCTGCCTACATGAAAAACTACCACGCGGCACCGACGACCACACCATCATGCCATTAGTTTCATGTCATAAATTCACTTTTTTTAATGGAACTACACACGTGCCACAAATGCAAAAGAACATAAAGGTGGTGCTATTGGGTGTTATTTTTGAAAGGTCAAACCACAAGTGCAAAAACGAGTAAAGGTTGAGCTATTTAATGTTATTACGTCAAATTTATTTGGTGAATTTAAATGTTATTTTCCAAATTCAGGGCTTCCACTAGGGTTTTGAAACCCTAGCTACCATCATCCAGATCTCAACCCTAGCCACCACTCTCACTCTCTTGCTCTCTCTTGTCGTCGCACTCTCACTTTCTTTCATTGTCGTGCGCCCTTGCACTCTTTCGTCGTCGCTCTCCCTTGCTTTCATTCTCTATATTTGTCGGTCTTCCTTTCCCTCACATACCTCAAGCTTGCATCGTCAGCCTTCCTCTCTCACACTTGCTAGGCGAATAAAGAGAAGGGAAGGAAGAAAGGGGGAGAAAGGGAGAGGAAGAGAGAAGAGGAAAAGAGGAGGGTGGCGACGACATTGACAAAGGTAGAAGAGGAAGAGAGGTGAGAAGTGAGAGTCGCGGAAGAGAAAGAGAGAGGAGGAAAAGAGAGACATGAGAGAGAGAAGAGATAAAATGAAAGGTAGATGAGGTAAGAGTAGTGTGGTGTAGTTTATTTGCAAAGTGGTAGAATTTCATTATAATTGAAAATGGTCAATAATTGGTAAATATCGAGGTGAAGAATGTTTGTAGGTACTCGTTTGGCAGGTCTTAGAGATTTCAATGTGGTGTAGTATGGTGAATTCATTTGCTTGCATTATGATTTGTAGTATGTATTGAAGGACTATGTTTTTTTAAAAAAAAAATTGTTTAAGTTGATGAAGAGTTTGTTGATACAAAAAAATATTTTCTTATAGGGTGTTCAATTTGTTGAAGAAATTATCGGTGGGCACTTGAATGTGGGTTGGGATGTCAGATCTTGTAAAATGGAAGGCACAAAATGGGTATAATTATTAAGAAAATGGAACATTTGATAATATGTGGTTTAAGGAGTATTTTGGTCTGATGCAATTTGTGTTTTTGTTTTTGTAATGTCTTGAATTGTTGATTTGGTAATTGGTATTACGTTGTTTGGTCATTATAGAATGCAAAGCGCGGAAGGTTTGAAGCTGAGTGATAATGGTGATTCACACATGGGAAGTGGGAGTAGTGTTAAGGTCGTTAGTGGACCAATAACTGAAAAGAGTTCGTTCATATAAACAGATGCCTTTTACAAACAGAAGGGGATTGTCATTGTGAAACCCTTTGCCTTATTCGAGGAGGAAGGAATTGGATGGGAGGAAAGAAAGAACAGTTGCCTGCACTAGCAGCAAAGTGTTGAAATCAGGTAACCTTTAAGTGTTCTGATCAAAAGTATTGGATTTAAACTCTCCTTTTAGATAATTATACAGGTAAATCCATTTTTATCCTCCTTACAGACCATGAGCGAGTTTTGCACATTCATTTCCAAATATAGTTTCTTTTTACTTTTATTACTTCGGCCAAGTCAAACATCTGAGAATTGCGGCTTCATGCATCTATATTGGGTAAATGTCAGTAGCAACCATCAGGTCACATTTTAAAAAGATTCAGATGAAACTTTATGAATGATATCATCATCTATCAGGGCTCTCCATGGAAACCTTTCACTTTCTCCACTGCTAATCTACCATATTTACACTCCTACAATAAGTACAGAACTAAACATCATTGGCAAACAAATCAGTGTCACAGGTAGGAGCTATAATTTCCCATATTACACGTCCATGGAAGACTATTCATTCCCTACATACATGACTCCCTGCGTAGATTAATGCCATTGGTTGGTGATTTTTTCAATATACTCTTAAAAAGATGTACACTGTGTGTATCTACTTTTACAATCTATTTCTACAAAATCTATATCAAACAAACTATCATGTGTTTGTTTTAGCATTATTGCATGAAGTGCACAATACTCTTAGAGCATAAGAAGAACTTGGTTGTCTCTACATAAACCCGTCATATGCTAACACAATCATCACACTACCTCTCGAATCTCTTGACATATTCTGAGAATTTGCATTGCATGTCACCCTTGCGATCTTGCAATTCAACTTTCCCTTCCCTCGCATCTACTCTCAATTCCCAACTTTCATTTTTTCCTTTAAACCTATTTTTCTAAATTTTTTTATTGTTTATACTACTACCTCTTTCATATATTCTTGTTTCTCATAGCAATAAACTCAATCATTGATCAAAATACTATTTTCTTTTAGCAAGTTTTACTCTGTTTTTATTTATTCTATTATACCTCGTAATGTTCTTTTCTTCCTTTCATGTTTATCTTGTCGTTAAGCAGTTAAATGATAATGATTCAGTGTGTCTTGGCGATATTGTTTTGATATCAAAACTCAGTCAATATAAAAAAATAATTATGAGTTCGGGTAGGTATCTGCATGGATGACAACTTTAATTCCATTTATCTACAAAGTAATATAGTTTTTATAAGATGTATCAATCGTGGACATGCAAAACTGTCCTAAGTTGTTCGGTTCGACAATAAGGTTTTTTGGACTTTGATTCGGTGGAAATAACATTTTTTTCCTCCTACCCAACAAATGTCATCAAGATAGGTGCAATAGGGTCTTGCAATCCACACCAACCACTCGTTCTTCATGTTGGCAACACTGTACAAACCTAGAGGGTTTTGCTTCAGATTCAAAACGAGGTCACACTATTCAGAGAAAGATGGGATCAAATCATCTAGCAATTTGCAAATCAAGAAGATATATTCTCATTTCTTGTTACGTCACTGTTAACTTTGCAAAGCTGACCATACACTCAACCAATCATGTGGAAATTGATTATGTAAATGGCACCAATAACCCCCATCAAGGCTTCAAACGATCAATCTCTGTACTAAATACAACTTTCCTTCTCTTCTATCTTCCCTGGTATGACCTTATCAGCTTCGATGTACAAATGCTAACCCATACTGGTTTTATTATTCAATGTGTGCAGTTGAACGTTTTAGAGCGAAAAAATAAAGGAATTCAATGCACCTCAATTTTTTTGCTTGTATTATAAGGCCTAACGACTTGCGTTTGGCAGTGGTAAGTATGTTAGCCTACCCTTTTTAGTTGATGCCTTAATGTCTCATATGTAATCGACATTGGAGAGTTCTACGGATTGTATGATATGCTCGCACCTAGGGAGCTTTCTCGATTCATCTTAAAAAATGACACAAAAACCAACCTTGTTATGGTCAAATATTCAAGTATCGAAGTTGTCTAACCATTCCTCGATCAGTTGTGTGCTTTTGGTCGCATCCATTTATAGTTCATACTCTCCAGCCTCATGGGAAATATGTTGTCTAAGGTTATTTCCACTCGAATGTCATTCATAAATAGACATTGTGGAGGTCATTTTATGTTTCTCATTAGGTAGGAACTTGTGGTTGATGTTAAACATTCACAATGTTTCTGCCATCGTGTGTTTAATTTGCAATGTAAACTAAAAGGATGCTTGCCTTGAGTGGTGGAGCCAGGATTCTGGCTGAGAAAAGACTAAATTTGCTTACCTATAATTCTGGCTACACGGTGCCCCTGTCTCCCCCTTTCTGCCCCCTCTCACAATCTCAATCAAAGATGAAATTAGAGACAATAACTAATCGCATTAGATTAAAATTATACGTAACCTCAATCTACTATTGAAAGAGGTACTAAGCAGTCTATATGCATTTGAAATAGGCTCTACAATTAGGGCTACATAAACATTTGAAATATTGATATTAGCTTTCTTTTCGATTTTTACATTATGCATAATATTAATATGCTAAAAAATTCTGCACTTTTTAGTGCAAGAGAGCTTGATTCTTTAATCCAACTCTGTTAAAAAGATCCCAATTTGACAAATCTGAATTAGAAATAATGGTAAATCGAACATCACAGCTACATTAACCAACATTTCTTTCCCCATAGCACAAAACATCGTGAATTAATCTTTTTCTTGATCACTTTTCAAACTTGATTTCCTACAAGATATAGAGAATGGAATCACAAATAGTACCACAATCCCAAAACCTTGAGACTCAATGAAGAATAAAAAAGATTAGAGTAGGTTAACCAAGGGCAGAATGTATAGCATAATAAGAAAATCATTCATTTACAACTTTTATTAAAATGACTAGATTAGGGGCGAGAGGTTTAGTCTCTCCCGTACAAACTTCTTCAGCAAACCACAAACTATAGAAGTATCTTGCAACCATCTTTTTCATTAAACCCAGAACTAAATACGTTTATGATGTCTAACTAATTTGGATTCCAGCTAATTGGAACCTTTTAGCTACAAATTTAATCTCTTGTAACCTCCATTATAGCTATATGTTCCATTAACTTATGTGATATCAATAAATTATACGCATTACAACTATAAGCAATTACACATACTAACAAATTCAAACAATTCAATTTATGCTCAAATTCAAACAATTCAATTTAACAATCTACACCACATTCTACCTAATTCAAATCGCAATTTTATCAATCAATTATTCAACAACTATAACACCTCACCGTTCTGGCTAGGTTCTCTGTAGCAATCTGTTTGATTCTGATATGATCCTTGAAGGTTCAAGATGATAATTAGATGTTTGAATATGTTTAATGATGTTATTTTTGTAAGTTTAGGTGTTAAGTTAGCTCTGCGAGTGATGGTGTTCGATTGGATTATATTGAAGATGCAGAGGAAATCATTTTGGTGAAAATAAACCCTGAAACGCGTCTCAAGGGTTGAAATGCTCGTTTCAGAGTGCCAGAGCATGAAACACGCTTCTCTCTCCTGAAACTGTCCAAAAACTGTGCGTTTTATATCCTGTCTTTTTAAAACTCCCCCAAACTGAGCTCCTTCTTCATTCTTTTCCTCAATCGACCCTAACACACCTAAATCTCCTTTCTTTTTCATTTATTTTCATTCCAATCAAGTTCCTGCAAGATTTCAAGGTAAGAATGTCATCTCTCTTTATTTCTTTCCATTTCTCTTCATTGTTCCATGTAGAAAAATGTAGGTTTTGTTGTTTGATGCATCCTTGTTGGAGATGGGTTAGGGTTTCAGTTATTGAGCAAGAGAATGGTGAGTTTAGGTTAGATTTTTGTTAGATAATCATGGATCTATGATGGTAAGGAATGGATTTGTGTTGGTTTTGAAAATTTGTTTTGGTTTTGAAGAATGGATTGTTTTCTTAAAGATTTGTTTGATCCATTGATGAAATGAAGTGTGGATTTATGTGTTTGTATGTATTTGGAGGTGATCCAAGTGATTGGAGGCCATTTGTGTCGGTTTGGTTGAGTTTGTGGCATTTTTGAAAAGTTTTTGCCTTAGGGACTTGTCGTAATATTTTCAAGAGTTTAAGGACTGATTTGTAATTTCTAGAATGTTTAGGGAGTAATCTACAATTTTTCAAAAGTTTGTGGACTAATCTGTAATTTGCTGAGGTATGGGAATTAAAGTGTAATTTTACAAAAGTTGAGGGACCAAACTGTAACTTTACATCGAGGTTTGATTTTCGATGAGAGTGTTAGATATTCGTTCGTAATAAGGTTTTCAACGTTGTCGGGGGTTTGGGTTTGCATTTGCATTCCACGTATATTTTGTAGTGCCTCATCATTGTATTTGATGCCACTATAAACTATTTGCTTTTAGTTATGTTCCATGCCTAAGGTGGCCAGTCATCTGCCAAAGGTGCGCGATTAGATTATTTGGCTCGACGTCCAAGTGAGTGGAACGACAGCTCTAGACACATAGGCTGTGTCTTTTTGAAATTATATGTTTTTGATGTGCTCTGAATATGGCATGTAATCTGGACTAACTAAAGATTTGGTAAACTTAAAATTTGGCTTCTATGAAAACTTCTGTAATGAGGAATGGAGTTCTGAATAAATTATATTCTCTGTGTCAAATAGCCGGTATTGATGTTTAGCATATATTTTGGTAATAAATGATCTACTTTAAGAAGAATATATATATATATATATATATATATATTGTAAATATCTGGTAGTTCTGCATGCTTGTCTGCTTCCGTATACCTGACTTTCGATATATGTATACGTTCGGTAATAAATGATCTGTTTTGTGAACAAGTATGTTTTTTCCCAGAAACTGATCGTTTGTTTTGTATGCTTTGTTATTGCTATATCTATTTGGTGTACTCGTCAGTATTCATTATTTGTCCGTTCTGTATGTATATTATACTCTTCTCTATCCATGTGTCTATTATGTTAGATTCGGATTAGGTAGTTAGTTCTTTGAATCACACATTATATATTATGAATTATATTATACTCTGAAGTATCTTCTGTCATTACTCGACTATTGGCATGTTCGTCTGCTTAGGTTAAATAAATTTATTTGAATAACTCTGATTAGTATTTAGTAATTTTTTGACTCGTTGATGTTTTCTAAGAGTTTATCCGTTTGTTCTGTTGACGTGGGACCCCTAACTACAGGAAAATGTAGCCTTTGATATAACAGTGATCATTCAAGGCCTGGTTACCAGGGTTGGTGGTAATCCGTGTGCTTGGCCAACACATAGATCAAGTGGTAGTAGTCTACATCAGATAATTAGTTTGAACTATTATGGTGGCATTTGTCCACATATTATTCTGTCTATCTCTGGTGGTGATAGTCCACATTTGCCTAAATGGCTATTTTTGATTTTTTTTCTGTCTGATTCTGGTCCCACGCCTAATATGGCTCTGATTCTGTTGTAATTATGTTTGATATGTTGTCTATATTATGTCTGATTCCTTTTACTTCCTTAAGATAAGAAACGTCTATTAATCCCTTTTTTTCTTATTCTCTTCATTTTTGCTTTCCATTCATGCATTTAGGGTTAGGCCGAATTTGAAAGTTGGGTTCGAATCCTTTCTTTTCTATTGTTATCGAAGTTAAACTTTGTTAGACTATGGTTGTTTGAGGTCGTAATCATGGGATTTTAGCTTCGGTTTTGGGAGTTTTTGTGTTTGGACGAAATGGATTTATTTAGGGCTAAGGTTTCAGATTTTAATGGATTTCTTGTTAAATTTGGAGTTGATTCTGATGTATCTTGATATATTGGCGTTAGAAATACTTGGATTTAAGTTGGATGTTGTGATTTGATGATTTATTTTCATTGGTCCAAAAAATCCGAATTTGTAGATGGAAAATCTTGATGATTTTGAGTTTGTTAGTTGAAATGGATGTTAGATTCATGTTCAGAAGGTCGATCATAGTCAATGTAGATGATTGGTTGGGTCGGGTATTGATAGAAACAAGATTTTAGTATTTTGGGAATAAAATTTTCTAGCATATTGGTTGGGTCGGGTATTGATAGAAATAAGATTTTAGTATTTTGGGAATAAAATTTTATAGCATTACTTAATTCTATAATTTTTGAAAACTTTAAAACATATTTGTAATTCTGGAAAAGTTGGGTCAGATTTGAAATTCTTAAAAGTTTAGGATTATTTTTGTGAATTTCAAGAGTTTGGAGTTTTAATTGGAATTTCTGATGAGTTGAGGACTGATTTTGAATCCTGAAAAATTTGAGGACTAGTTTGTAATTTTTCCAAGGTTATAGGGACTAAAATATAATTTTGCAAAAGGTTAGGGACCAAATCATAATTTTATGTAGAATCTGACTTTCGATACAAGAGCAATAGATCTTTGATCGAAATAAGTTTTTCGGCGCCGTCGATGATTAGATTGCATCTGCATTGTATTCACATATTTGATGCCGCCACAGTACGGTGTTGGGTTCAACAGCTACAACGAGGTGGAGCCTCGTAGTGGGGGATCCCATAGCCCTCCTTTGGAGTAAGCAAGTACTCCAACACTTGCTTATCCTCATATGGCTCTGCACTTGCTTGTCTTTAATATTTTGTGATGTTACGTGTACTTTTGTGTAGGACAATTAATTTGCCTTTTGCGAGGGATTTTTTATGTGTGTACAATAGTATCAAATAGGAAGTTCCTCTATTGTATATTTTTCTTTATCCAATGTTTGACGAAAGGTGTACTCCTAACATTGGACATACTCCTCACATATTTCAAAAATGTTTTAAAAATATACATCTTAAAGAAATGGTCATTTACAAGAGTTTCCATGTGCACTAATATTACTTATATCTTTCTTACATTGCATGTATATGCACATTGTAGTGTTTAGCCTTGTCAACTAGACAACACATTGGTTTATTGTCAAAATAAAGAACAATACATGGTGTTGACAGGAAGTGCACATTTAATCTATCATTAATTTTAATCAGAATCTTTGTTTCTTCACATTGTCCATACACAGTCTATTTACCTACCTAAGAAGTGTTCTCAACAGTTTAAAAGCATTCGAGAGAAAGACCTTTTGACATCATCCATGCAGTCTTACAACATAAATATAGATGCTAACAATTGCACAATTTACGAACAAGTAACAACATTATTCTCTATTTAGCAAAACAACAAACCAATGATAAAATCAAATTAACATCTCCAATGAATAAACCTGAACAGTTCACATCCACTCCTGCTACAATGTCTCCCTCATGAACAAAATACCAGTTGCAAATTTGAAAATCTCCATTCTAAGGATCTGATGTCCGATTGAAACCCAACAATGTATTGCTCTACAAGTTTTAAAATGTGTAAACATATATAGAATAAAATCACTTTAAGACTACTAATCACAATCAATTAATTTGCTTATCAAATGAAGTTACACTAAAAGATGCATCACAACAAAGCTAAAACAACAATAAAGACATATTATTATACCCACAAAACAACTTGATACTTACAAGGGATTTGCCAACATTAACCTCTGTCTCCACCAAATCATCGACCTCATTTGTTGTAAGCATGGTATAACATGTACCAATGTCATTTCATCTCATCTCCTGTGTAGATTTTGTGATAACTCAATCTCCTTTTAGCATGATGGGGATCGAAAAAGACTATGCCATTCTCATCCACTGTACCCCCATAAAATATAAACAAGGAGTACTCCTGCCACTTATCCCACCACCAACTGTATACTTTACTCCCTAGGCCACTCTATTACAAAACTTTAGAATTTTGTTCATCAAATCATGAAGCATATCCTCAACAATTGATGTCAAATGTAGGTGTTATAAAAAAATCCTTCTTAATCATTTGCAATTGCTCTCTTGTGTTGTCCAAACAATTACTTATGTAACCCACAATCTGTTAGCCTAAGATGGCAATCCAAGAGGGGGTGAATTGGATTGTAAATAAAAATTTAAAACATTTTTAAATAAACCAAAATATATTTTTAAAAACCTTTGAGAAAACCTTCAATCCAATACACACAAACTTAAAATAAATAAAAAAGATGAAGGCTTAGAAGAAACAAAGCCTGGATTTATAGTGGTTCGGTCTTCCTTGACCTACGTCCACTCGTCAAGCCTTAGCTCGAGAGTTTATTATCCATTAAACAATCTCCTCACTTCACAGCCAGAGGCAAACCTTAACGACTCTTAATTTTTAGGTTCACAGGCAACCTTTACAACCTTGTTTTTGTAGGCCAAACAAGCAAACCTAAGCAACTATTGCTTTTACAGGGAACAAGCAAGGAAACCTATACAACCCTTTAAGCTTAACACCAAAGCTTGATTACAAGTGGATTCCCAATCTCAAAATTCCCTCACAAACAAACCCAATCTATCAAATTTGCAAAGCAAAGATCAAGTTGGTATGCAAATGCTTAAGAACAATAAGAGAGAGAAAGTCAAAAAATCAAATGGCAAAGCTTAGGCACTCTCCCAATAATGTTCATATCTTCCTTCAGGTTTGGGGACGTTTATTTATAGGCACTTAGTGAATAATAGTCGTTGCAACCTTTGAAGTAGCCATTGTGAGTAAAAGGCAAAAACCTAATTTTTACTAGAGTCACCCTCTCTATGCTCGTAGAGGACCATCCACATTCATAGCCTTCTATTCCATCAGAGTTCAGTATGCATTGATTCCAATTCTATGTGCCTTATCTGAACTTCAATTTTTACTAAGCTTCAGATGAGCACTTTTAAGTGCTTAAAACATCTTTTACGTATATAGGCTCCTTCTTCTATGTGTTTAGACATGGATCATAACGTGCGTAGTCTACTTTCAAGACTGCACCTTTGATTTCAAATTCAAATTTTGAGAAGCGTCCTGACATTTGTCATTTTTTGTACTTCTATATGCTTAGTACATGAACGTGCGTAATGTTCTTCTTATCAAATTTCACACCTTTAGCCATCTACCTGTGTTCTGCATGTGTAGAGATTGTATATTCAAAGATAACACCTTTAGAGCTCTACATGCTTTGATGCTTTGAATCTACGTATCTCTAAGAATTTCCACACCTTTTACATGTGTAGATTTGAATAGTAGAATCCAGGGATTAATTGTCTTCTTTCTAAGTGTTTAGAAGCTCTCTTTTACATGCTTAAAAGTGATTTGATATTCACTGTCATCAGTACTTACAAATCTACGTGTGTAGAGTCTGTGTTGCGTGTTTAAACACTGACTCAACACTCCCAGTGGATGTAAGCACATGATCTGTGTTCCTTGCTTGATCATCTACGTGCGTAGAAGACAACCTTAGTGTGCATAGAGAATATTACATACTTAGCTTACCTTTTTCACATGTTTTGTTATTCATAAAAACTAAATGGGATTTCACATGTTGATCAAAATTGATTCAACAATCTCCCCCTTTTTGATAATAACAAAAGATGGAAAGAGTTTGCACTCCTCCTTAATCAACGCACCTAAAATTTAAGACTCAAATGCACAAGTTTGTATGACCAATGTTTTTTAAGCCTTGTCAATTTGTTAGCACATTTTATAATAAAAGTCACATTTATCTATCAAAGTCACATAAATTTATCTATCAAAGTCATATAATTCAATCATCAATTCAACATCAAGGTTATCAATCAAGCATTAAAGTCAGCAAACTCATCATTTCCTCCCCCCTTCCTTTTGTGTCACATCAAATAAAATTAATCAAACATTAACATATATGAATCAAATTCATACTGAAATAAACATTTATTCAAAGATAAAGTAGAGTTAGGTGCATATCATGAGAAAAACAATATAACATAGAACATAATATGGTTCATTACACAACAAAATGTGAGAGAATGAGTATGTAATGCAATGTAGATCTCGTTGTGTTCGAAATCAGTTTGGTGGATTGTAAGGAACCATAAGCCAATTCTCAGGATTTGTCAAATCCAAATCCTTTTCATCTAGATCAATGATCAACTCATTCAAATCTAATTCTCCTCCAGCCACAACTATAGACTTTTCCTTCTCTTAATTAACATTTTGTTCTTATTGTTGCTTGATCTCAGTTTCTTGACCAGTTTCAACTACCTCATCTTCATTCTTTTTAGTTTCCTTTGCCTCTGCTTTGTTGTTAATCTTTGCAGTCTCTTCCTCATTCATATGCTCCTCATTTAGCTATTGAATTGTTTGATTCATTAAATCAATCACTGCTGCATTTTCCTTTTCACCTTCACTGTGTGTGATGACAGATTCCATAGGAGTTGAGGTTGATGGAGCTTCTTTCCTAGACATTAAGGGAATAGAATGTTGAACCAAGGTCATTAATATTTAGATTCACCTGTTTTTTGATGATGAAGAGAAGTTGGTAAAGTGCATACTAAATAAGGCTGCCAAATGTCAAATTTATTGGAAAGAAAGAAGAGTTACTCTAGTAAGCGTGATAGTTACTTGAGTAAGTACAATGTCCAGAAGAAAATGTTTTCTAGGTGTCACTTAAGTAGAATCACAACTCACTCGAGTAAGTACAGAGTTACTCGACCAAGAAATGAAGTTACTTAACCAAATAAAGTGTCCAGAATGCATGGAGTCTGAAGTTACTTGAGAAGAAGAGAAAATCACTCGAGCAAGACCAATGTCTAGAGAGCCACTGGTTGATAAAGTTACTTGAGTAAAGAGGGAAGTTACTTGAGTGAACGTGACTCAAAAAATCAACAAAGTACCCAGAGGAGAAAATTACTTGAGTAGAGTTGTTGGTCACTCGAGTGAGCACGCGTCTTAGAAAGTCTAGAAGTGTGTCAAAGTCAAAGTTACTCGAGTGGAGTTTTTCTTACTCGAGTGAACATGCTTTTTAATTTGATAGATTCAAGTCTAATATTGAAGGAAATCAATGCACAACAGTCAAAAATGTTTGATTACTCGAGTGGATAGCATTCTCAGTCGAGTAAGTCAAGGCAGAAGTGCAACACTAATAGACATCATTGCAGTTACTCAAGTGGACCTTATTATCACTCGAGTAAGCACTGGAAAGGAAATAGAATCATATCGATTTCACACTCCAACGTGTATATTTTGAGTCACAACGGCGAGGGAAATTTCAGGGAGTATAAATACACTTCTAAAACATAAGAATGGACAATAACAACTCATCTAGAGCTCCTTTAAATATATATTCTAGTCTTGTTCATTATTCTTAGAGATACAAGTGTAATTTCTCTCATTTCATATTTTTCACTACCTGTATCTTTGATCTAAATCTGTTTGGTGAGCAATTTATTATTTCAAATAGAGAGTTTGTGAAGTTGGGATCAACGGTAAATCCTATGTTGGTTTATTCTTGAATTGAAATCAAGAATTGTAAGAGTTCTAACTTATCTTAAAGTGAAAGTTGTAACAAGATATTAGAGATAGTGGAAATCCTAAGTGGTGATACTTTAGTAGTGGATGTAGGCAGGAGTTAGGTCGAACCACTATAAAATTCATGTGTGCTTTACTGTTTTGCAATATTTGTGTGTGCTATTTCAAAAAGAATTCAAAACCTCGAACTCCACACTACTCAACCCCTCTTCTAGTGTGGTTATTGCTCTTTCACAGAAATCTCTTCCAGAGATCTTCCAGTCCTTATAGCTTCAATGGACTAGAACATCAATATCATTAACTCCTTCATTTTCTTCTGCTCAGCCTTCATTTCAGATACTTCCTTTTCCAATTTTTCAATTCTAGCATTTTCAATTATACTGCCAGTCAAAACACTATTGATATTCTCTTCTCTTGGTTCACTTTGAACTCCCTCTTGATTCTTCACTATCATCTTTTTGGGATCTAAAACCTTTTCTTGTGAAAACCATGTCCTCAGGTTTTCGCATTCTTTTCTCATCTTTCTTATCATACATCACATCGGTTTCCCTCAAATATAGCTAGAAGATATGGCCTTTATTTTTCGTCCTAAATAACTTCGTATTCCTCAAAGCCTCTTTGCGAATTTTCTTGGATTCCATTACTTGCACATATTTATATCCTTCCAAATTCGCATTAAAATGTCAAAAGATTCTCATCAAATGACATCCAAATGGCATCCCTTCTTTCCTCTGTCTATCTTTATAGGCAAATGTAGGACTGAAAGTGTGAAACCTTGTCCACCATGCAATTCAGTACCACAAAAGCAAAGTTCACCTCTATTTCTTCCATAAGCAGGTACATCATCACTTCATCTTGACATGTTAGAGGTGATTTGAGTGTGCAATTTCAGTTGAAGGCATTTTGTGAATGCCAAGTGAACCATTTTCTAATTTACTTCATAATTATTTTGGTCTAAAAGATTTGCTTGCACCTAAACTACCTTCTATTTTTCAAACATATTTTTTCTTGTCTTATCAGTTTTAATTACTACTTTATTTCCATGTTGATCCAGAAATTCCTTGCCTACTCTAGGAAAGCAGCCTCCTAATGGCAATTTAAATAGCTTGTTCAACACCTCTTATGATAAAGTCCACTCCATTGACTCTACTATACAATCCCATTTCTCAAAATCATTCTGTTTTGTCTCCATACCATTCTCTTTCATTTGCATAAAACTCATGCACTAAGTCAGGAAAAAAACACTACTTCCTGCCATAAATTTCCATAAACCAAATCTTTCAAAGTCAGACTCTATTCTTAGTCCATATTCATTCATAGATCTGAAATCAAAAACATGAAAATCAGCCATCTCTGCTTCACAGAGTACATCAAACCATTTAGAGGCTTCTAAACATACAAATTTAACAGAGTCATACTATTTATAAACTCTTGTATTTAGCCTCCTTCTAATATTTCTAGAAGGAGAACGGTTCATATTACCTCGATTTTGGCTAGATTGCCCTTTAGAACTTCGAGGTTGTTTCACAAATTTGGAACTTTACCCCTTTTCAAAATTTCTTCAATCATGGACTTGCTTTGATGTTTTCTCTAACTTCGGAGGCATTTTCTAACTGAAGATTGTCTGAATTGATTACTTAAACTTCTAAATGAAATGCCTTATCACAAAGATCTTTGTTGCTACGTATGAAGAGACCAAAAAAATTAGGGTTTAAGTGCATAATGGATAGAGAGGGTGAGTGGAATTGGTGTAAAGTGGGTTGAACTTGGTAGGAAATGATGGATCTATACTTGATTTGGTTGTTTTTGGAGAATCAGAATTGGAATGAGTAAAATTGCAAGTATTAGGTTTAGGGTTTCTAAATTTGTGAGTAAAAATGAGTGTAGGTTTTTTGGGTTTTAATCTTAGGGAATTCAAACAACTACGTGCATAGTGTCGATTTTACATACTTACAATGTTAACTCTGTAAAGACTTACATATGTTTAGTTTCTGCCTATACTTACATTGTCGGGATTTGGCTCTAAAATACAAAAGAGAAGGGTTTGGAAATCAAGTTTCATCTATGTTCGCAGCAATCAACCCTCTACTGATGAATGATCATTTATACATATTATTATTGTCGAATTTCTATCTTTTTAGTTGTAATTTGAGCTATATTCACGAGTTCTGTTAATTTATTGATTCATATTATGTTGATGCAAATGGACAAAAACCAATGAAAATAAGGCTGGAATGGAAAAGCTTGAGGCATATGGGACAAGACACGAACAACATTCAATAAGACACGGTCGTTGGTGATTCCCTTGAAAGCGCATAAAGAAATTCATTGTTTTAACCCTCAAGTATATCCTCGAGTATCGAATCCTCGGAGAACGGAAATTAATTGCGATGACAAAATAAATAAAAGTGAGTAAAATCATGGTTGGATTTTGGGATTTTTGGGTAATTAGGAGAAAACACAATGCAAGAGCACAAACTAAAAACTAAAAGGGTGAAAAACAATAAGAGAAAAGCGTTGGACCTTTAAGATTTTGGCTAGGGATTCCTATTTGGCTAAGCCAAAGAAAGGGTATCTAAGGTTTGGTGTTCTCTCCGCTAAACTAGCTTGGAGCCTCTCTCAAGGTCATCTAAGCCATCATTACATTAAATAAGAGGGTCCTCACAGCCTCACTTAAGTTAATTAGGGTCTTTAGGTCTCTAGGAAATTTCATCGAACACCTTATGGGCATAGGTATATCTCTATCCTAAGCCTCACAAGTTTAATGGTTGTAGCCTCATTTAGTCTTCATTTCTTGATTCATCAACTAAACTTGCTAAAACTACAACCTAAGTGGCCAATTTAAGTCATAATCACATTCAACAACTCATTAAACCAACCCAACAAGGAAATAAATAAAGAACATTAATAACTACAATAAGCCCAATCAATAGCATAGCAAAATCAGCATCCCTAGCCTACATCTTTACACCCAACAATGAAAATAAAGCTAACATAGTTAAATAAAATATAAAAACATTAATATCATTAAAAACATCATAAATATTCAAATACACAAGAGGAAAAGTCGAAGAAAACAAAACTCAAGAACCTTTGATAATGAATTCTAAATATGGTAGCCTTGGGTCTTTGATTTCCTCTTCCTTTTCCTTGATCTACTATTTACGAAATTGAAATTGTTCTTGAAAAATTATAATTTCTAATTGAGGCGTGATGTAAATATTCTCAAATTTGTGCCGAAGAGGTGTATTTATATCCCTCTTGGTCTCCTCTAAACCCTAAGACAACTATCCAAAAGATGCCACCTTTTTGTGCCTTGGTCCCCACTTGTTTTGTCCACTTTTGCGCCCTTTTTTGCTTGCCTCTGTAGGTGCCACGTTCATGGAATTGGAAATCCATGATCGTGGCCACTTTCTGGTTGCATGTCCATTTTTAAAAATTATCACCATGGTTGTGGTGAGTGGCCACACCCGTGACTCCATTCGTTGATGATTTTCGCTCTATTTTGGCATGTTTTGGCGCCACAGCTGTGGCCCTTCATAGTCATGACTGTGGGCCCCTAATGGAACATTGGGAATTTTTTTTTTCTAGGCCACGGTCATGGCCATAACCGTGGCTTTCCACTGGAACCATGGCATTGAGCCATGGTGCCCAAAGTGGTCGCACAAGATAGAGATCCTTGCACATTTTCGTCTAGTTTTTGTCGTATTTTATTCCTTTGACCTTGCCACTTTAGAAACACCTTTTTCATGCCTTTTTCATCAGTTTTAATCCATTTTAATGCATTCACATCCACCCTACACAATACATGAAAATCATATAAATTCGTGGAAGATTAAGTACAATTAGGGCCAAAATGCCATCAATTTATGCTTGAATAACCATGTAAATTTATCATACATCAGCTGTGTAATGAGTTATTGTGCCCGTGTAGTAACTAATTTTGTATAAAACATGTCAAATTGCAAGACATGGCTTGGGCAAGCAACACACGGCTGTCTCCTTACCCGTCTCTTCGCTTGACTTGATAAATACGCTCCAAAATACTAGACACAATCTGGGAATGCAAGACACAAGAATGTATTTACCCGTGTCTTATCAAATTGCTTCATTTTGGCCTATTTAAGCATAATTCATGAACCAAACAAAAAAGATCAGCATTTGCACCCAAAAATAGAGTTCTAGAGAGAAACAGATGGGCTTCAAGGGGAAAATGCCTTTGGAGCGAATTTGCACCAAGATTAAGAGAATTTTGGGAAGATTGAAGGATTCTCAATGGGTTCTTTCTTTCTCTCTTGTTTTCAACTCATTCTTGTTGTTGTTCCTACTATAATCATGAACTAAACTTTACATGCATTTAGGTGTAGAGAACCCTAGGATGAAATTGCGATTGGATTTTGTTGCTTTGTTCATTTGTTCATGAATTGAAACTCATTTGTGATATATATTGTATTATTGGATTGAGTTTTGCTAGCGGGTATGTTCAATACTGATTACGTACGTGGTAATCGAAAGATTTATCGTACGTTGATAATCACTCATAGGTGAGAGGAGTTGCACGCAAACCTACAGATAGATGGATGTAAATCCTCCAGATTAAGGTTAAACTTAATATGAGAGTTCATAAAACTGGGGTAATACAACGTTATTGGTTTTAACTAGGAAGAGATTCCGGTTAATCAACTTGATGTTAGAGGTTAATTAACTCAAGAGGGTGGTTAACATACTTTAGGAACTCCTACTGTCCAATGAATGAACGATTGAAAGAGTGTCTAATCTAGTTTTGCATAGGAAATCCTAGGGGGATACTACACCTGGATGTTGTCTTTGCATTAATTGCTTGGTTTTCGATCTCTCTGTGCTACTGTGTTTTGCGTTTCTTGTCGTTATTTTTTAGTGTTTACTTAAATTTGTTCACCAACTTGAATTCTAGGCTAGATAAAAAAGTGACAGTAATTACCAGTACTTTTAGTCTCTGTAGGATACGAAACTTGGTACTCAGGTCCATATATCACAGTTAGATAGGTGCACTTGCCTTAGGGTTCCATAGGGTCTCGGACTTTCACCTACCAACTACAAACTTAAAAAGTCTCCCAAATGTCTATGTACGTTGTAGCCT
>CAODLS010198639.1:0-18385 GCA_948243855.1 Flueggea neowawraea | reverse complement strand
TCTCAATTTTGTGGTTCAGGTTGACATTTATTCATTGTCAAGAAAGTGGAAGGAGTTGGTTGACAAAGCCAGAGCTAAGCAACTCCAACCTCATGAATACAACACAGGTACCTCTTCTCCTATTATGCCCAACTTCCATTTTAGAAGAAAGCTTGGTGAGCTAAATACTAAATTTGTCCAATTGGTTTATCAGAATAAGCTCAGAAGCTTCCTTCCATTACATTGTCTTTTTCTTTTTTGATAAGTTATGTTGTCTTTTGTTGTCTTGCTATGTTCCATCATGTGCATATGTTGTGTAATGCATGAGCAAAGTTTATGTCCTTGACTTAAATCTAAATTTGAGGAAACAACAAAAAAGGGATAAAAAGGAACAGAAAATAAATGTAAAACTTGTCCATGAAACGGTGAAAGCAAGCCTTGACGTACTAGGGTTTAGTTCTTTTGAAGCATTCCATAAAGAACTGGTGATTTGAAGGAGATCAGAGAGATTGATCATAATGGAGGCTTGGTTTGATGACAATTGAGGAAACACCAATGTGGGAAAGAACAAGAAAGACATGTGAAACAGAGACAAGAAGAGGAGGTTTCCGTACACATACCTGCCTATCTGTGTGGCTTCTTGGGGGGGGGGGGAATAATCTTGGAGCTTCTGAGTTTGTTTTGGTTAACAAGATGGTGTTTGTAATTATGGTCTGAGTTATGGAGGGAAAGGAGACAGAAGGAAGAGCAGAGAAGAAAGAGGAGAGCGTGGAGACGTATATTTGTGTTAAATGGGAAAGACGAGAAAATAGAGTAAATGAATGGCGTGTTTGTGGGGAGTGGAGTTGACTGACTGACTGCTGCCTCTGCAAAGACTTGGACTTTTCAGTCAACAAGAAATTTATTGGCAAGGACGGGCGGGTACTTCTGCCCCGGCGCCCCCTTCTCTGCCCTAAGTGGTCAATGAGAACTTCTTTAAACCAGACTAGCCCTAAGGTCAATAATAGAAATTTACAAAACAGCAGTCTGCAAAGCAAATATATCAAAGAGATACATAGATAATATCTATAGAAATGGATTTTAACACCACCATGAACATATTTTAGGACAGGTATGATCAAATCGGGATGCTTGCTGAAGAAAATTCCTTTCATCGGCTTGGCCACTTGTGGAGCATTGGATCTCCACTTCCACTGAGGAACTTTGGAAAGAAACATTATAAATCGCTATTGAGATATTTAGCACTAAAAAGAATATAGTAAAATATATTTGCATGCACTACGAATGAAACCTTAACAAGTTTTTCATCATTTTTGTTATTCTATAGGAAAATTTTGCTAAAAACATGATAATAGGTTATCTAACCCCACCAAAAGGGGAAAAAAAGAACAAAATAAGGTAGATTTATTATATATATAAATACTATCATGAAATAATTAAGCTCTTGATAACAGTTTTGAGGACTTAAAATACAATTTACAACATTTAAGCTATTTTAAGTATGTTTAATGGATGCTATTGGATTATGACTTTTCTTAACTAATTATGTAAAAAAGAAAAAAATATGATAAGTTTTTGAACTAAAAAATATTAGTGAATCAATTCGGTTGACATTTCTTAACTTATATTTCTCTCAACGTTTTTTTTTTCAATATTTAGAAGGAAAAAAGGGAAATAAGAGTTTATTTCTGTTCCCCTTGTAAATCCGATTATTTCTTTGCTCAATGTTATTGAAATGTTTAAATTAATACTTTTTAATAAAGTAAAAATCAAATCTTTAAATATCTTACAAAATTATAAATCAAAGTTTATCATTTTTAATAATAAAATATTTGTTGGCTCATTTGGATAACATACTTGAGCGGATAAACCATTTGGGCATCTTACATTTGGGAAATATAAAACATTAAATTGTGACACCAACAAATTAATTCAGTGATAAATATATAATTTTTTTGGTCTGGAAGTGATGATTATATTAACATTGAGTAGATTTTTTTTAACTAAGAAAACATTGGATTATGAGATATGTACTTTACTTATTCAACATCTATAATAATTAATCAAATGACAAGAAGAAGAATTGAAGAGATTAGCATCTGGCCGGCACAATAAAACCGTCCTACAATAAATAAATGGCGTGGTGGTGCCAAAATACGTTGTCTTGTAAGACACGTAGGCATAATGGGGCTTTCAATTCAAGTTTTTGACAAAGAGAGAATGGAAAACACTTCCGAGAACCAGCTTTCTTCTATGAAAAAAAAAAACTTTTAATGGTTTAGTCTTCGGAAACTGTGGGGCCTGCTTTTTGATCTCCACTTGAAAAACAGCTTAACTGAAAAACACGCTTGTATGAATGAACGATGATGACTTCCAAAGTTTTTTATTCCTAAAAAAATATTATTACGTAATTAGTCCCGTACTTGAAACAAAAGATACCCTATACTTGAAACAAAAGATATCCTATACTCAAAACTCCAAACTTGGCGTATGCTATTCCAACCCACTAAACTTTTTTTTTTTTCTAATCAATGGTGGAAAGAGGTGGGGTTGACATGGGTCGATCGATCCTACCGAAAATTTGGAGTATTCCGATTTTACTATTGTCGACCCACCTACACCTTTGGAATTCGGGTTTTGTCCCCAACTGGTTTTAGGATCGAACGTACCTCTTACGATTGTTGGCTCTGGCTCTGTTTCTACTGTTGTAAGGACTTGGTGCTGACGTGGAGTCCGTTGTGCAATTCATATAAGGAAACATAATATAAAAGAGGTTTGAACGTGTGGAAATCACTGTCTTTAAGGAAAGATTATGGTTGCTGATGGGTTTCATGGCATTTTTCTTTAGGATGGCAAAGCCAATAAAATATCTAGGCTGTCAATCCAAGAAATTTTTTCAAAAACTTTTTTGGAAAATGTGTTTGCTTTTGTGTAGGTGATAATTTTGATAAAGGCAGAAAACGTTTTTAATTGGCATTGAAGTAGTTTTTCTGTAACAATACAACTGTTGAATTCAACCAATTGCATCTGTTAGTATTAAATGTAAATTAACCGATTAATTAATTTCTGTGTGGAAAAAAATTAATTCTGAATTTTTACTCAATGTCAATTGCCCAATCTTTTTCCTTCAAACTTTTCTGAATTTAACTTATTTAATTTTTTTTATCAAGAATTGAACTTATTTAATTTGAAGTGCATGAGCATACACATTGCATCTCTCTTCATAAAAAAAAAGACATCTCTTTTCTCCTCCTTTATAATGTGAGATGAGGACCATAATTAGTGATATATACTAACTACTCCAATAATTCACTAACACATCTAATGTCACAGCCCGTTTTCGGACCATGACTAGTGTACAAGATGAACCAAACCGGAGGCCCAACCTATCTCGTACATACATTAAAGATTCAGATATACTATCCAACTTGTTCATTTTAAACCATTTATCAAAAAAATTTGATAACCGTAATAAGACAATTCATATCATTAATAAAATAGTTTTAATAAAACAAATTATGGTTTTACTATAACAAATGTGAGTATAAAATAATAGTAATTAAACCATAAATCACATACAAAAATTATACCCAATAACCCAACAATATCCTGGTGTGAAGTGCTAATACAAAAATATAAAGCCCGATCAAAAGGGTACCACTAACCATGAAGATGCCTCACTAAGGTCTGAGATGCCAAACAGTTGTCGAAGATAAAAATAAAACACCTAAAAATGTTAAGAGGGGGGAGGGGGTGAGTAAACTCATTGAAGAACGATACTCCAGATTGCCTCGTACGTGCATCACCACAAAGACTCTTTTGAAAACAATTCAAAAATATCACATGCAATTGATATATATACATATATACGCTAATACATAATAGCGTTTAAAAACCGTTTTGCAAACATTCGCAGTCAAAGTAGACAGCATGCACGCATGCATAATATTAATACTAGTATCAGACATAAAATACATAATATCGGGGATATGCGACCGACAACAAAGGTGAGCAAAGATGATGTGGACTCTGCCAACATATGTATGTCTGGAAGGACATAAGGCTACCAAACCATCCCAGTAACTAGGGCATTGACAAAACATTGGTATACAAAAGACTACTTACCTTGTAGTTAGGCGTCCCATATTAGAAACATGAATTGTAATATTAAATCAGAAACAAACAGTCATACAACAAAGCATATAAAAAACAGAGGGAGATATATATAATATAATAGATATCAAAGTTCAAAAATAGATTACTGATTATTAACAGTCATATAATCAGTTTATTAATTAAACAAATTCTTAAATTAGTCCAATTTCAAAGATATATCAGACGCAACAAAAACAGATAGAGTTTAAAGACACAACTTATGTGTCTGAAACCACCATTCACTCACCTGGATGTCCAAGCAAAGTCAATCAGGTACCACTATTTGGCGGTTGATCACGCTGGCAAGAACAAGAAACTGAAACTATAATATCAAAAACAAACAAAGGTGTCAAAAACAAATCAAAGTGAGGAATTGGTATTGTCGCTGTACCGAAATACGTGCACATGCATATGCAGACTCAAACTCTCGAATAATGCCTAAAAACCCATTTCGGACCTAAGTCTAACATTATAATCCAAAATTATACATCGATGCAAAATTACACTTTGGTCCTTGAGACCTTGAACAATTACAAACTAGCCCTCAAAATTTTCAGAATTTATAATCAGTTCTCAACTTATCAAAAATTTCAATTAAAACCCCAAACTTTTGGTATTCACAAAACTAGCCCTAAGCTTTCAAAAATTCCAAATTGAGCATAGCTTTCCAGAATTTACAAATCTAACCTACATCTTTCAAAAATTATAGAAATATAGTCACATAAAATTTATTCCAAAATTAATAAAATCTAGTTTTGATCCATATCCGACGTAACCAATCACCCACATTGACTATAATCGGCCTCCTAAACAACAATTTAACATCCATTTCAACAAACAAACTCAAAATCATCAAGTTTTTTCACTTTAAAATTCGAATTTCCCTTAACCCATAGAAATAAATCATTAAATCACAACACCCAACTCAACTCCAAGTATTTCTAACTCTAATCTATCAAGATATATTAGAAACAACTCTAAATCTAACAAGAAAATCATCAAAATCTGAAACCCTAGTTCCAAATAAACCTATTTCGTCCAAACATAAAAACCTCTAAAACTGAAGCTTAAATCCTATGATTTTGACTTCAAACAACCATAATCTAACCATATTTAACTTGTATTTCAACAGAAAAGAGGAAATCCAAATCCAACTTTCAAATTAGGTCAAAACCCTAGATGAACAAAAGTGAAGAAGGAATGAAGAAAAGAAGAGATTAATAAATGCTTCTTACCTTAAAAATTGAAGTGGAAGCTATGAGAAGCAATGAGACATAAAAAGAAATCAATTTGAGAGTGATTTTGGTAGTTCAGGTGAGCTATGGCCGAAGGAAGGTCGGATGGGGGCATTTATAGACCTACAACATCAAAACGCTGCTCAAAATCGCCCAGAAAAGGCACGTTTACATGCGTAACACCCATTCTACGCACATAACATTACTCTTCTGTGTGTAGCTTAACACACAACGTGGGTAGACGACTTCCCTAGCTCATGGTTCAAGCTCAGAAGATTATCAACGGGCGTAACATGGATACAACGCACGTTATATGCCCCTACGTGCGTAGAACCAACATTACGTGCATAGACGGTGCTAGAATCCGTGATACATACACGCAGCGAAAAATTAAAATTTTTGTCAATGAATTCCACCAAGGATCCAAGCAACTCGATAAAACCGACTAGGGAACGTGTATTTACCTCAATATGTCGAAACAAAAACTGAATAGAGTCAAACATTGCAGGATGCGAACGACCTCTACTGGTATCCACACGAACGAACTGAACTCGGGTTGTATGCTAGCATCGAATTTTTGACTCTAAAAAATACCTTGCTATTTTTCTCTCTCTATTAAGTGGTGTGGACAGCAAGAGTATACTAGGGTTTCATAAGAAGCCTATTTATAGACTTAGGCAAGCCCTACTTCTAGTCTTACTAGGAGTCCTAAGCCTTGTCCTACAAGACTACTTTTATTCATTGTCTAACAAAGACTAACCACTTAATTATTTATTTATTAATAAATAAATTTTGGCCATATTTTATTTCATAAATAAAAATATAAATTTGACCCTCTTTATTTATGTCATTAATAAATACTAATTACCTTGTAGACCAAGTCAAATTCTCTCTTAGTTGATTAAGTCAAAGAAACTCTTTCTTTTGTTTATTAAGCCAAACAAAATACTTTGACTAGGTCAAATGAGTTTTAATTTGTTTTAAAACCATTATAAAACAAATTATTTCACCATATATTTTAAAACAACTAACCAATTAATTGTATTTAAAATGTTCGCATACGATAATAGTAAGATATATTATGAATGATAGTTCGTTCAAATGTGACTCTGTAGGTTCACTCAATATTGGCAGTAGGCTCAAATAATCATTTAGGCCCACAAGTCATAAGCGGGTTCTAGTAAGATATTATGACTACCCAACATGAGCGAATTCGATGACTCGACAAAATCTAAAACATAGTTCGATATTTAATCCTTTAGTTATACAATATCTTGATTAAGCATAAAACATTGATCTCATCATCTTTATATATTTTAATCAAACATTTCTTGATACCCAAGTAGATTGACCAAAGACAAATGATATTGATAACCCGTATTAATCTCATTCGAGTACGACCATGCATTTCATCAGTCTTACTTGTCAAGTGGCCAAGAGATATCTCACTAAATACGAGCGGGACAAATTCCTTTACTGTCACTCACATTTCTCTACATGATTTACCATATGTCCAATTATCGCTTGTATTACCAAGCTGTTACGGATGATATTGAACTATATCAAAACATAAAGATCCTCATGTAGGAATCCACGGTGAATTCAGGTCAAATGACTCAAATATCACTACTGCGATAAGAAATACTGATGACATATTTCATGTAGTATTTCTCATAGCGGATCAGTCCAATATCATGTTCACAACATATATCTATGTTCTGAGTAACATCTTATGTTCATGATTAGTAAAACATGATCAACTCTCAAAGTGCATACTAGTCTTATCATTCCCATGATAATGAACGACCAGAGATTATTCAGAATAATATTCTTTTATCTTAAGATTTTATTATCAAGTCACGTACTTGATGACATAAGACAAAATCAACTATTCATGAATACTTTTATCAAGTTATTGCATTACCAAATAACATGATAAAATATATATGCCAAAATGAAATATCTCATATTTATTAAATAACAATGACAATGTATATGTGATTGGGCTAGGGTATAACACTAATAGACGGGGCTAAATCAAATCATCTTCAAACACATAACCTCTCTTACGTGCCTAACTCCATCACAACACATGTAGACGGCCTCCAGCATGCCCAAAGCGTACAAATTCCCTCTTTTGATTTCCAACTTAGAATCATAATTGCCATTGTTCTTGGGACCAACTAAACACTGAAACATGATAGAATGAAGTACGTATCATCTCCAAACACTACGAAATCAAAAGGAATGCTATAGAGAACCTATTCAAAACGGTCGAGATATTACATCTAGGTTTGTTGTGAGTTTAAGAAAAAATATTGTAAGGGCCTTAGAGGTGTGAACCTTGAGAGAAAACAACATTATTTTGATCTTAGAGATGTGTGCCGCAATCAACCTTGATGTATTTACTTTGTTGAATTAAGTCGTAATCAATTGTTAGTGGATTGGAAAAAAGTTGTTTCCTATTTTTTAATTAGGAAGACAATGTTGTGCTTTAAATCGATGCGTGGCGTGCCATGAAATTTGAAGTTTCTCAAACTAAAAAGAGATGTGCGACTTTTTTTTACTTAACTTCTAATTAGAACAATTGTAGCAAGTAAATCGACTAAACTTGTGTTGGTGGGTCTTTGCTCATTTGGACAATTTGAAAAAACACAATTATTAAAGTGAGTTTTGTTGAATTAAATATTGAGTGCTAAGATTATCACGACCTGATTCTGGACAATGACCAGCGTACGAGGCAAACCGCCTGTGGAAGTCCGATCTATCTCGCACAAGCCTCAGAGTTCACAACTTATACCCAGATTCTTATTATAAACCATGATTAAACAAAAATAATTAAAGGATTTTCATTTATAAAAATAATTTCAAATAATATTACTAAGTAATATAACATATATATATATAACGTAAATATTTGCAAATAAATATTACTAATCAAAATATAGAAAATATTCAAATACAAACATAATCTACAGAAATTCGGTGTGGAGCAATTAATACAAAAAGGCAAATTGGGCCCCAAACAAATAGACACTCACAGTTGAACAGAAATTCTCACTGCACGCGAAAGACCATGTAATCACTATCTTCAAACCTAAAAAATGTTGGGGGAATGGGGTGAGTAAACTCAGTAAGAAATGACACTCTAAATTGCCTCATTCATGTCTCACAGAGACTGTTTTGAAAATAGTATCAGAAAATACCACAAACAGATATATATAGATATCGATAATATATATTCGTATACATACAAATAGTAGTTTAGAATACATTTGTCAAAATATTTACGTATAGAGTAAATAACATACAATTAGACATTATTGTTTATATTAAAAAATATATATTATATAATAGTGTCAGATAATGAGACCAGATCAGATAGGATAAATAGTGTGGACTAAGCCACTAGACAAAAGTATCGTTTGCCTTTGTGCGGTACATACGGTTACTACCAACCCTGGTAACTAGGCCTTGACAGAGCAGTGATATACCAAAGGCTACATACCCGTAGCTAGGTGTCCCATATCAGAATATTTATAGAAATATATTTTAACAGACAAGCATAAAGAATAGACAGATATTTATAGAAAATATATTTATTTTCAAAACAAAATACTTAACAAAAAATATTTTCAAAATATTACACAGATATAGTTCAGAATATTGAACATAATATTTATATAAAAAATATAAAGATAGTCAAATGAAAACTTATTATAGAAATATAGTAAATTTTAGGTACTAATTATTTAATACAAAAATATATTTATTTCAAAACAAAATATTTATTTTAAAATTCAAAATAAAAATTCAAAACAGATAAAATACTTATTTCAATAATATAAATAATAATAGCAGACGAGCATACATAATAGAAATTGATTTATAGAATATATATATATATAATTAAATATATATATTAGAAATTTAAAATAGAATACTGAATATTAATTCATAAAATACATGTACTTATAGAAACAGATTACTGATTTTTAGAATTCAAAATAATATTCAAAACATATTTTTATAATAGAGTTTTCACATAAATCAGATATTATTATTAATCAGATAATTATTAATCAGATTACAGATTATATCTAGATATAATAAAAACTATATAGAGTTGAAGACACAACTAACGTGTCTAACACTGTCATCACACTCACTTGGACTCCGTGCCAAATAATCTAAAATCACGGTCCACCAGTGAATGACTGAACAAGTTCGGAAATCAAACGAAACCAAAAGCAGACAACATAATTAAAAACATACAGACAGATTATAACATAATTAGACACAAAATAATGCACGGTACTGTAGCTATACAAAATATGTATGAGATGCAAATGCAAAACCTGAATTTCCAAAAGTGTTAGAAATTCTATCTTGATTGAATATATAATCTTTTTTCTGAAAATCTAACATATTGTAAAGTTATAGTTCAATCTTGAGATATCGGAAAATTACACATTATTAACCCAAATTGTTTTTTAAAATTATTAATTCTCCAAATATTTTAAAATTATAAATTAATGAAAACTTTTAGAATTTATAAATTGTGTTTCCATGTATTTTAAAATTACAAAAAATCCAACGTTTCTGAAATTACAAGCATTTAGCCGTTTCTTAAAATTTACAAACAGCAGTAACTTCTGGTCCATTCATCAAAACTGGCCCAGTACGCAAAATATAGTTTAGCCCTCCATTTATTCAGGTTAGGGAAAATTATGTATTTGGTCCTTTCGATATCAAATGACACCAACACGTCCCTAAACCCGAACCGCTCGAGACCCAATGTTTCCAACCATTCCAATCGACTCCAGATCATCCCAGAAATCTATTTCCATCATCGGTTTCATTCAAATCAATGTCAAACCGTCCAAACTGTCCCTAAAGTTTGGGATCAGCAAACCCATTTCAAAGAACAACATCAATTCATCATTCTCAACTCAAACCCATCAAAATCTAACAAAAACGAGCTCTAATCCGTCCTGAAAAGCCCTCAAAACGAAGCTACAGTCCTCTCAAAACCCATTTAAATCAACAACTCAAAATGACAAAAAACAACAAGAAATGAAGAAAAGAATCAACTTAAATTCAAATCTTTACCTCAAATCGAAGAAAAGAAGAAGGAAGGAACGGTGAGAGACGGAAAAATGAGGGAGAATAGGGTTTGGGGTTCGGAGAAGTGAAGGAACGAAGAGGTGAAGAAGAAGGAAGAGCTGTCAAGTTTTGTCTTGACGAAATGGGCCAAGAAACACGCGTGACTCAAAGCCCAGACGCGTGTTCATTTTTCTGCCCTGCACAACCTTGAACGACAGAGAACGGCCGTGGAGGACAGGGTGAAGAAAGCCAGACGACTTGCAGTTTTATTTAAAACACAGATGACCTGTAGTTCATTCACCTTTTCTCTTTTCTTCCATTTTTTTTTCTTCTTCCAATTTTAATTAATTCTCACTTAATTTAACAACTCCAAAACACTTCTAAACTTCATTAATCACCCAAAAAATATTTAAAAAAAAAATTTAACTCCTCAAACATCAAATATTAAATTCAAAATTAATGAAAAATTACCGAAATTATTAGCCAGAAAATACAAGGTGTTACAAAAATTAAGAGAAAAATATAGTAGAGAATAAAAAAGAATTAATGGGGAAGAATAACACATAGAACAAATACTAAAGGGATGTTTGTCAACCCATGCGGGGGTAGTATTGTATTGAGGAGTCCCTTTTCCACGTCTATTCTGGCCTATTTATATTGTTTTCATTGTAGTTTGATCCATTTTGGCATTCCAATAATCATGAAGTCAATTCCTAAATTTGTTGGAAAGTTTCTTGGTGGTAGCCCTTCTAGGCTCCCTTGACTTTCCTTTACTGTAGATTTTCCTTTGCTGGTGGTCTTTTGAACTTTGCTGCTGTGGTATTTTGACCTTCCATCTGTAGCTTTATTTCTTTGTTTTTGCAAATTTATTTCTGTAGATTTAGTCCTTAGAGGTCAAGCTCCCTAGCCAATTGCCTTTTTCTGCATATTATTTCCGTTTTTGGTGGTCCACTCCTTAGAGATTATTTTTTGAAGATCAAGCTCCTTTGACACCTCATTTTGATGCAAACTTATTTTTTATGTGGGTTTGATTTGGATTTAATTTTGTCTCCTCCATAATTTGTTCCAATCTTCCTTTCCTTGGGATTTTATTCCTTTTTTGCCACACCCTCTAAGGAATTTTTAAAAATATGGTGTAAACAATTGTTCACGTGTGTTATTGGTTTGATCAAAACCATGAACACGAATATGATTAATCCCTAGCAATTCTCTTGGGATTAAGCAAATTCCCCTAGAAAAATTGGAAATCCCCTTGCAAAAATCCTTCTGCTACACTTTGTTCTTCTACAAAGTTTTGCTTTTTGATACAACTATTACAGCATCAAAATCTTGAAAATTATGGTGCCTTATAGTGCCAACCACTTGAATTTTTATTTCTCACACCATTCACCAGTAAACACCATCCTTTCTTAACCAAATTTCCCTAATTAATTTTCCTTGTAAATCATTACACAGGTGAAAATGGTTCTGCAAATTTTGTTTCCCAGTTATGCAGCTTCAGAAAACCATGAAAAATTATGGTGGCCTACATTAAGCCTACAACTTAAATTAAAACTGGCACCTTGAGAAATAAGAGGGGGATGCTCCTGAATAAGAAATGGCACCTTCAAGTTGAGCTCTGTGCAATTTTTTTAAGTTCCAGGAAAGACTTCAAAAACATGGTGGCCATTTGCATGTTTTGAACTAGGGAGGCTTATCACTTTAAAAAATAATTCCCGCTCAATCCGTCACAAAACCACTCACTTTTTTCACACCCATTTTGAACCAAAGCCAAATCGAAACCAAATCCAACCCTAAGATTCAAACCAGGAAAAAGCCAAGTCAAATAACCAAATAGACCACCCATACAAAGTTCAAAAAGCCAACCCAAACCAATTAGCCATTGTAAGCAAATCAAATCATAGACCAAACCAACCAAGCTCACAAAACCCAATAAAACCAAATGAACCTGTCCAGAAAACAAAGCCAAACCAGCTCTTCTTCCTTCCAATTCCAAAAACAAACGGCATAGAAACAGACCTCACCATCGTTGCTGTCGTCGATGACAATCACCAGGCCTAGGCTCCTCGTTTATCTTATTGCTTCTCCCTATGGGAAAGAGAGATCATTGCGCCTTCGGAGATGTTGTCGCAGAATCGAGCCAGAGGTAAACCCACGCGTGACCTTTTGTCACTGGCCCATCTCGTCGTCCATCGCGTTGCACGCTATGGAGAGCTTTGTCGCACTGCTAGAGGAAATCGTCGTCTGCTTCCAACGTCGGTCATTGCTCGTTTTGCCTAGCGTCAGGCTCGACTGTCGTGCCACTTCTGATCTGAAGCCTACTATCGTTGCCCCGCTTGATTCCGAGGTCTCAAGTTGCTTCCATTTTTCACGTTTTCCTTTCTTTTGCATTGTGAAGCTACTTAGTTGATGAGTACGGAACACACATCTCAGGCCTGCGTTGCCATTATTCCTCTTGCCTCAGCGAAGAAATCTTGTGATTGAATGCACGGAACAAAAATTCTATTGGGACTATTCTTGACCTTTGTTTTACTTTCCAGGTCTCTTTGCAGCTTCACGCAATATGTTTTGTTGATATGGCATGTACCGAGAGCACACTGATTTTCCTTTAGAATTGACCAACTATGCCTTGAATCCTATTGTAATGGTGGCCTCAGGGCCTAATATTGACTAGATGTGAACTTGTTGAACCGTTATCTTCATTGCTTTTCTTGAAAACAGAGAGTTAGGCTCAATTACAGTCGAAATGCTGCCGAAATTTCTATAGATATTTTGATTTTGCTGTAGAATGGCCAGTGGCCAATTCTACACTTTGCTTCGTCTACTGTTTTTGATTCATTGTTTATATTAGTGGCCATATGGTCTACTAGAATGCATTCTGTCATATTTATAGCTAACTCACTTTCCCTCTCTAAAATCCCTGAAGGTTTAAATCTGATGAAGTTTGACTTGTGTGCCAAACCTGCAGGTTTCTTACTACATCAGGGGAATTTTGGTAACTTTTGCTCTTCCAATGGAATTGTAGAAACTTTTTTCCCTTCTCTCTCTTTTTTTTTTGATAATTTTAGTGGCCACAAAGCCTACTAAGAAAAATCATGGTTTTGACTTTTGTCTTATTTTTGTTGCTTTGTAGATGACAAGTCATGGAAGAACTATGAAAGATCTGATGTCATGACCTGAAAACGGACCATGACCAGCATTCAAGGCAAACCGAACCGGAGGTCTGACCTATCTCGCACAAGTATCGGAGAATCCAACTTATTCATTTTAAAACCATTCATTAAACTAAAATATATAACAATATAAGTTAAAACATTATATATATATATATAAACATATCGGGTAGTAATATATCAAATGTTAGCAAAATAATATATGAGTAAACCAGTGTAACTAAAATACAACCCAGTAACCCAATAGCAACCCAGTATGGAGCTCAACTGCAAATATATATGAAGCCCGATTAAAAGGGCACTCACTGTAAAAAGGAACGCCTCATTGAGAATTAAGATGTCAGACGGTTGCTGGATGCCAAAAGTATACCTGAAAAATATTAGGGCAAATGGGTGAGTAAACTCAGTGAGGGACGACACTCTAAATCACATATGGATTCACATAAACCATTTTGAAACTATTTTCAGAAAATACCATATGCACGTGTATAATCATATACTAATGGTATAAACTCGTATATGTATAGTAGTAATTCAGAAATTCATTTCTAAAATGTTCGCAAATATAGCAGATAATAAACAATCATACATGTTAATACCAGATATAAATTTAGCAGAAGGTAGATAGGAAGCCAGATACATAATCAGATAAAAAGCATACGTTGTGGTCTATGCCACCAGATAGAATCAGACGTACGTGTGTCTGACCAGACACACGACTACTATATTACCCTGATAACTGGGGCCTTGACAGAGCAGTGATATACCAAAGACTACGGTACCTCGTAGCTAGGTGTCCTTTATCTAGAATATATAATAAATAACATACTGAGCAGACAAGCATGTAAGCAGATCTTAATTTACAGAAAATAAATATATATATTTCATAATTCAAAAAAACGGAATACTGATATTTAAATTATCATATAATCAGATTTTAGGTTAGCCAATCTTTTAATAGTTCAAATTACAGATAAATATCTAGACATAGCAAAAACAATATAATTTGGAAGACACAATCAATGTGTTTAAAGTTGCCATCGCACTCACCTGGAAGTCCAGAGCAAGAAGGGCCAGTCACACACCACTATTAGACGGCTGGTCTCGAAGGCACATACAAAAAGCTAAAACAAATAAAATTAGAATAAATATTAAAATGTGGTATTTGTATTGTGGCAATACAAAAATGTATGATAATGCAATACGGATGCATATGAATGTACGATGTCAAAAAACCTATTTCGGTCGAAGATCTATCGCTCTCGTCTCAAAAATCAGACTCCATGTAAAATTATAATTTGGTCCCTATATTTTTACAAAATTACACTTTAGTCCCATGATTATGTTAAATTATAGATTAGTCCTCGAACTTTTTAAAATTTACAAATCAGTATTCGAAGTATTTCAAAATTACAAATCAATTCTCAAACTTTTGAAAAATTACAAATCTGTTCCAACCATCCAGAATTTCAATTTAGACCCAATTATGTAAAATATCAAGTCTAGCCCTCCAATAAATCAGAATCATAAAAATTATGTTTTTGATCCCTTCGGTAGAAAACCACACTAAAACGTCCCAAAACTCAAACCGATCGAATTCCAAAGTTTCCAGCCACTCCAATCAACTCAAAACAACCTCAGGAACTTGAATCCATCATCATTTTTATCAAAACAATAACAAATCATCCAAAACAGTCCCCACAAAGTCGGATTTATCAAACCCATTAAAAAAAAATCAAACCACCATGTTCAACTTACATCCATGCTTTCCAACTCAATTCCACCAAAATCCAACAAAAAAAAAAAAAATTCAAATCCGTCCAGAAATTCTTCCAAAACCGAAATTTATCTCCCACCAAACCAATAAGTGTTCAACAAACCCAAATGATATACTTACAAAAAATGAAAGGAAAGGAACAACTTGGAAACAAGTTCTTACCTCAATTTGAAGAAAAGAAAGAATGGAAGACAGAGAGAGATGAAGAAAAATGTGTTTGAGGTGTGAGAGAGTGAAGGAAGTGAGCGGGAACTGAAGTGAGGGCAACGGGTTGAATGGTTTAAAAAGAAAACATGAAACGGTGCTTTTTTTGTGACAACCAGGCCAAGAGACACACGTGTGAGGGAAGAAACGCTCGTTTCACCCTCCAGCCCAGCACATACGTGAACGACAGCATCCATCAGCAGATGACAACAAGAAGAAACGACGTGTAGCTAAACACACGAGAAGAGCGTTTCTACCCCAAAACGTGAGTTTTGTAGCTGGTTATTCGGCCAAAATGATTTCCTCAAATTTCAATCAAATACCATAAGATTCAACAAACTTAAATAATTTGCAAAACATCATCAATCACCCAACAACATCTCAAACACCAAATCAACCCCTCGAACATCAAAGATTGGTTCAGAACTCAATGGAATACTATAAAAAAAAATTGGTTGGAACTGGCGAGGTGTTACATTTGATGTCCCCCCAGTTCATTTCATAATTATTCACAAAAAGATTGGAAGCCTTTTAAATTTTAATAGTTTCACACCCAAGATTTGAAAGAGGAAGAGAATGGATTCCCTACAGAAGAATGAACCATTGAAGGATTCTTCAATTTTTGGAAGGAAAATTTGATTTTTTTTTAGTCTTCTAGGCCTTGTCCCCCTACGCATAAACTAGTCTTGCGTGGAAATTATGAAATGGCCTAAGGCCAATTTCCAATTACTTCTCTCTCATCTCATTGTTTTTATTGGTGTGGTTTGCAAAATATCCAATGAGTCAATTTTGCAAGTTGAATAGAGATTTTTCTTCTCTAGCGGCCAATAATGTAATATCCCTCCCGTTTCAGCTATGTTTCCTATAGTGATGGTCTTTGATGCTCTGTGAGGATGAACATGTGTGAGTTGGTGTTGTAGAACCTTGAGAGTGGCGATTTTCGAGAATTGATAACTCGAGTTAGAGAAAGAGGTCACTCGAGTTGTGGTACTCCTATACAACTCGAGTTAGCCAGAATTATAACTCGAGTTAGGCGAGGTCCATATAACTCGAGTAAACTCTTGTGTAACTCGAGTTATCTATGCAAAAGTGAAATAACACATTTCGGTGTTCTTCGTCCTTAAGAACCCAACCTACCCGAAATCGGTCATTACTCCATTTCTCTTCCTCCAGACGCTCCCAAATTCTCTCAAGTTGTTCCTCAACACTTCCTTTGGGTTTTTTGAGGTAAGATTGAGTTTATAATCCTTTCTTTCCTCATGTTTTCTTCAAGATTGTGCATATTAGGGTTTTGGAATAAAATAGGTTTGAATCGCTTCGGTTTGGGTAATTTTTGGGTGATTCTGAGTTGTTTTGATGGGTTTGGGTATAGATTTGTGTTTAGGAAGTTGATTAGAGTCAATGTATGCATTTGTAAGTGATGTTATCGATTGCATTGAGTGATTGGTCGAATTGGGTAAATCTGGGTAAGTGACTTACTTGAGTAAATATTTTGGCTAACTCGAGTAAGATATGCCAGGACTTACTCGAGTTATCTTTTGATCAACTCGAGTAAAATAGTCCAGAATTTACTCGAATTATTTTTAATTAACTCGAGTAAAACAAACCACATATAACTCTATTTATCTTCTGACTTACTCGAGTAAACCGTGGTTCTGAGGGACCAAATTGTGACTTTTCGCATTTGGTGATTTTTGAGAGTTCGGGTAAGAATTTGAGAATTCTGACTTATAGTTGTTTAGTCGGTAATCCCAGCAGTCCTTGGGGAACTGTCTTGCAATTGCCTAATATCGGGGATGAAAACGTAATTTTACACTGGTCGGGACCAAACTGTGATTTTACATAGATGTTATATTTTGGGGCGATGGTGATGGATTCACTATTGAGTTAGATTGTCAGTGACTTCGAGGGTATGCATCTGCATATCAAACATTGGTATCACCACAGTACCATATCTTGATGTTTGTTGTGTTGTATCTGTACAGCTTCGTGTGCCTGCCAGCATGAGCAACCACCCACTAGTGGTGTTTGACTGGGTCCTCAGCGTTGGATACCAGGTGAGTGAAATGACAGCTTCAAACACATATGTTGTGTCTTCAAATTGAGTATATTGTTTTTGATGTGTCAGGCTATGACATGAAAATGAACTAATAATTATTGGGTTAATTAATAATCGAGATTATATGATTATTAATAACCAATGTTTTGCTATGAAAAATATAAAGTATTTATTGGTATATATATACACAAGAGAATTTTTCATAAGATGGAATAAAGAAAAATATGATGCATGAATTGTTGTGAAATACTATGTATATAACACTTTGACATAGAGACACCTAGCTGCGGGATACGTAGTCTTTGGTATACTAATGTTTTGTCAAGGCCCTAGTTATCGGGGTAATGGGATGACCGTGAATCCGACCAAATACACGCTTTTATTGAGTAGTCAGATGACAGAGTCTACACTATTACATGAAAATATTTCATAGTCCCGTATTATGAATTCACAAGTGTGTGTGTGTGTGTGTGTGTGTGTGTGTATATATATATATATTTATTTATATATTTATATATTGTCTGAATGCATGTTGTATTATATGATGTGAAAGTTTTTGCAAAACGAATTTCGAAAAATACATTATGTATATAGTGTGAATACTATATGGTATATATGTATGTGTGTGATATTTTTAAAGAGTTTTCAAACCAGTCTTGTGGGGCACGTATGAGACTATTTGGAGTGTTGTTTCCTT
>CAODLS010198406.1:0-15183 GCA_948243855.1 Flueggea neowawraea | reverse complement strand
TTATTTAGGCATCAATGTGGTTTCAATAGTTGGTGGGCAGTCTATTGAAGAGCAAGGACTTAGGATTAGGCAAGGGTGTGAGGTTGTAATTGCAACTCCAGGTCGATTGCTTGATTGCTTAGAGAGGCGTTATGTTGTCTTAAATCAGTGCAATTATGTTGTTCTTGATGAGGCTGATAGAATGATAGATATGGGTTTTGAGCCCCAGGTGATGGCAGTGCTTGATGCAATGCCTTCCAGCAATTTGAAACCAGAGAATGAAGATGAAGAGCTTGATGAGAAAAAGATTTATCGTACCACCTATATGTTTAGTGCCACTATGCCTCCGGCTGTGGAGCGTCTGGCAAGGACGTATTTGAGGAATCCTGGCGTGGTCACCATTGGGACTGCTGGAAAGACCACCGATTTGCTATCCCAATATGTGATAATGGTGAAGGAATCAGAGAAATTTTTCAAGTTACAAAGATTGCTGGATGAACTTGGAGATAAAACAGCCATTGTATTTGTTAACACAAAGAAAAATGCAGATATTGTTGCCAAGAATCTGGATAAGGCAGGCTATCGTGTGACGACTTTGCATGGTGGGAAGTCCCAGGAACAGAGGGAAATTAGCTTGGAAGGTTTTAGGACAAAGAGGTATAATGTACTTGTTGCAACAGATGTTGCTGGTCGTGGAATTGACATACCAGACGTGGCCCATGTCATTAATTATGATATGCCTGGGAACATTGAACAGTACACTCACCGTATTGGCCGAACAGGACGTGCTGGAAAGACGGGTGTGGCTACAACATTCTTGACTTTCCAGGATCATGAAGTTTTTTATGATCTGAAGCAGATGCTTATGCAGAGTAACAGTCCTGTGCCTCCAGAATTGGCAAAACATGAGGCTTCAAAGTTCAAGCCAGGATCAATTCCTGCCAGACCTGCCAGACGCAACGATACTGTTTTTGCTCACTGAAAAATATGGTGTGTCAAAGGATTTACGGAAGGTAAAGCTTCAAATATTTTGTCATTTATGGGAAGCTAAACCCTATGTTATTTCTTGTCTTTCGATCTGTTTTGAGACTCTGTTCTGAAGTGTTAGTTCTTACTGGTAATTGCTTTCTATTGGCTCATCCCTTGTTAAATTCAGAATTCATATATATTACTTGTTTTTTATGGATTTCATCTCTATTGGTGCTTATTTTGTCTTCGGCTTGGCTTTCAAGTATCTATGCTGTTGGATTTCTGTTTTTAGGTAATAGTTTTATGTGTGTGTTTTCTGTTTTAGGGCTTATATTTTTTGATTGAACAGTGTTCGTATTTTGAGGTGCAATCCAGGATCAACAACTGGGGGATATTAGATAAGATTAAATAAAATTTTGCATTGTTTTAGCTTCAATTTCTGTTTCAGTGTTTCAACGAAAACAAATAGATCTAATAACAAACCTTTTGGCCAACAGAGAGATTATGCAGCTTCTAAAGTTTGTTAGGTACATTTAAATCTAATTAAGACATAAAAGTCAGGTCAATGCGCCAAGTATTAAGTTCCTATTTTGCATAAAAAGGTACCAAGTTTCCTATATTCCAAGGAAACGTTATATAGCGGCCAAAATAAAGAACTTCACAACCAGTTTATTCACACTTGTTCTTCGCCTACACATATTGAAATCTCATTGTTGAAATTGAGGTTTTTATAAATATCAAGTAAGAATTGTTTTATAAAGTTAGAGTTGATATATAAGACAATTATTTGAAAATTCAAGATTGTCTAATATATCTGGAATCGTTCTCTTCTAATTGCTAAAAGGTTAGACTTCTATCTGGAATTATTCTAATTGCTGATGGCAAAGCGGAGTTCAATAAATGCTCATGCAAATCCATTTTGTGTGCAAACTTTTCTGTGGATTTAGATTTGTCTAAGCCAAAGAAGCTTATATTTTCGCAGGAAGAGCATGTCATATTGATGATCAAATCAATTAGGCTTTGCTGAATTCTACGGTATCATATGTTGTACAGGTTTAATCTTTCATTGTAGTCCATTATGTTTACGTCGACATTCTACGCGTGAATTGAGGATTGGGGATGCTGCGTTTGCTCTTTGTTGTTGTTTTTTCCAAAAAGAAAGGAAACTTTGGATTGATGCTGCATTGTTCTTAAGTAAACTAAATTAATTAATTATAAAATATTGGTGACTTTTTTGGTAAGAATTTCAATAATATGGGACAAGACAAGCAACAGTCTAATCTTTAGAGGTACATTATTGAACCTTGTGATCCCTATTTCTTGATTTTTTTCCATGGCTTAGTATCATTTGAAGTTAATATAGGTTTTGTGGATTCAATCAATCACTTCATGGCTGATGTCTTTAGGAAGATGAAAACTAGCAGTTGATGGAGGCTCCACAATAATTGTGTATTGTGATCTAGTAACTTCTTACTAGCTATATTATATTCACACATGCATATGACTTTCTTGATCTTCTGAAGTATTGCAATGTTGTATAGTTGGTAAATTGGGTAGTTTCCTTAAAGAATTACTTGCACTTTATAGTTGCTTCTTGTAGAAAATGTTCCTTAGAGAATATGTTTGAATGTCACTTGGTATCTTAGTTTTAGTTTTGTAACATAATTTATTATATTTTGCTGTTTTCTGCTTTGGCTTTTTGATATTTAATATTTATTCATGTCTGCACACCTATAAAAAGGAGCCAAACCAGAAAAGCTGATATTAGAAACAGAACATAAAAGTTATTCATTGGCATTGATGCTCTGGTCCACAGAGAATTGAGATCCAATGACAGGATGGAGAAATGTCATTATCCGGCAGATCCTTCCTTGCGGCTGAGGTGCCGCCGTGCCTCTGATCAGCATGATGCATGATGCTGTTATTGGCGATATAGTACCCTTTTTTCACTCTCGCCCTGAGGTAACTTTGTTTAACTAATAATGAGTTGATGGACCATAGAAGTAGGGGTTTGTATATCAGCAAAATTTGCAGCTGGTAATCTTTTTTGTTTGATTCAGAGCTAAGGGGTAATCTTCAGTTTTGACACGAGAATACTTTTTTTTTTCTTTTTTCCCATTCCAATAACGTTTTTGGATTGTTTATGGATGTAGGACCATTTAGCTTTGCTTTACTTTTGCAATCGTCGTTGTTTCAGGGTTGGTGCTTTCATGTGTAATGTTTCGGTTTATTCATGAACTGAATTTTTATCTCCGTGAAGAAAATGAAAATTGTACTGCAGATATTTTGTAACTGAATCTGCTTCTCAATTTATTTTTTTCATTATCATGGTAATCAAGTCTAGAAATTATCACTTAAAAATATAACTATAACCCCGAAAGGTACATTTTTTTTGGCCTTTTCGAAATTTACGTTGTTAGGATTCTTCTGTCATGCTTCTTTTGTGATTAGAATTTGTCCTCTAGTTGAACAAGCAAATCAATTAAGAGGAGTCGAAATCAACTCTCCTCTCTATACAAATATGGGTGATTGTTCATTTGTCTTTCCCTTAATTTCTGCTAGATCTATTCTTGTTTTTGTGTAGTTTCTAATATCTTATTTATTGATCCTTGAGTTATGATGATGGTTAAGCCTCTCATGTTCTACCAATTCAGGAAAAAAAATATTATTCTCTCATGTTTTGCATGAAACTACAATTACAATCATCTAAACTAGGTAAGTGAACAATACGTGTTCATTCGAAGTAGTGATAATAGTCACTTTTTTAATTTTGAACCCATTAAGCAAGAACATTTTCACTTTTTTAATTTTGAACCCATTAAGCAAGAACATTTTATAATTCTATCATATTTAACGATGCTGCCACCACCAAAGTATTCGAAGTTTTAATTATATGATTTTATCCTTGAGTTTTGCTGACATGTTTCTGTTTTAGAAGAAGGTATTGAGTCGTTAAGTTATGAGTTCAAGAAATGGATAATTTTGGCGAGCTCGAGACCTCCTAATTGTGCTCATAAAACTATGCTTAACTTGCAGTGCATGCACGCCAAGAGCAGTTGTTGTGCACTCACAATCATATCAAAAAAGCACTAATCACTATCTTGTCATTTGGAAGTGTCAACATAAAAACAGAATTTATACGATGCCCATATTATAACTACAAGAAAATGTGCAGCCAACATAAATATAACGACAAATTTCAAATTTCGAAAAGATGCATCCTAAAATGAAGGATCGAGGCAATATTTTATTTCGACGTCAAATAAATTGTATTGAAGATGTGTTCGCCATATGACTCTCTCTAATTTTACCAAGGCAAATCAAGTGTTTGTCTATTGATTTATGAACGAGCTTAAAGTTGTGAGATTTTCTAAACTATTTGAAAGGATGATGATTGTAAGTCATTTCCTATAAAAAATTGTACAAGATGATGTCAGAATTAAATGAGTGAACTTTGAGAACGACAACACACCTTATTGATTCAGTAAGACACTTTGATTAAAGTCTGGGAGAACGACAAAGCACTTTATTGATTGACAAAGCATTTTAATGAAAGTCTGGGAACGATAAAGCACCTTAATGATAAAAAAAAGTGCGTTAATGAAAGTCTGGGCAAAAGTGCATATTTGACAAAGCAATTTATTGATCAACAAAGTGCGTTAATAAAAGTCTGGGTGAAATTGAATATTCTAGAATGAAGAACAATGCACGAAGATCATGCCATAAAGCACGTAGATGACTATCAACGCACGTAGCATGTACAACAACACACTTAGAAGGCAGTGACGTAATTTAAATTAGAATTTCCCACTTGCTTACAATGGCTACTTCAAGGCTTCCAAAGACTATATTTCTAAGAGTGGCTATAAATAGTCGTCTCCTACGCCAGAAGAAGTGAAAGAAACCTTGGGCTAACTTTGCTATCTCTATTTCTCTCATTCCCTCATTCATACTAGTTTGAGCTATTTACTTTCAAACACATTTAGGTTTGGGCTGAGTTTTAAATTTGTGTTTTGGGAACACATTTTGTAACAATCAATTAGGGACTTTTAGAATAGTATTATTTGTACCTTATGGTTTTACTATCAAGTCACACATTTGATGACATAAAGAATAATAAACTATTCAAAGAAGTTTTGTTGTCATAAATAATATAATATTTCATAGATATGAAATAAATTGTCTCTTTATTAAATAATAAATATAATAACAATGTATATCAATGATTGGACTAGTGCACGAAACTAATAGTAATAGGGGGTTTGCGCACCCCCTTGTGTCCGTGTGGCTCTACCACTAAGAACTATCTCGAGAATTGTCTCAAAAGTGGTGTTTTCTCGTGAGAGAGCAAAAATCTAACTGGGGGGAGAGAATAAAGTGGTGTTAAGTTTGTCACAGTACAAAGTTATTCTTGTCACTGCAAAAAAAAATGTCAACACGGTTAGTTTTAAACATATGGATGAAATTCTAGTGGTGTTGGAATACAGGGATGCCCATACATATTATGCTAAACATTGAGGACTCCAAAACTAGTTTTCCTGAAAACTATTGAGAAACCCTCGATAGGCATAGTTTACTGAACTCTCTTCTATCCATTCCCACCACTCCATTCTCTCCACTCCCAGGAGAGCCATGTCAAGAGGAACAGACAAACTGATAAAGAACGTCAAGCAATTTGCAGACTCTCAATACAAGACCTTCACGGGTCGCTATGGCCAACAGCTCGTTGAAATCTTTGAATTCCCAATAAAACTTGTCTTGTCCCCTTTCACTCTGGCCTTCGACATTGTTGGTTCCGCTCCACGTGGCTTTGGTGTCCCTGAACTCATCTCCAAGTTCTCTTATGCTTCCATCTTCGTAAAGTCTCCAACTTTGTTATTATCTATGCTTTATTAGTTATTGCCATGATTTTGTGTCAGTCGAATTTAGTGAGTTTACTGGTTGTGCTTTTATTTTGCCTAAATGGGTGTTTTAGTATGCATTGTTTTACTGGATATATGTAAGTGGAAGTGTGAATTTTGGGTTTTTCTGTGTGGTGGTGTTGGATATTTGAGAATTTGAGAATTTTGAGGTAGCCTTGTATTATGTAGTTCATTTTGGCAAATTTTTTGTTTTGTGTTTGAACTTCTTAGCTTGCCATCGAAATGGATAACTTTGGATGGAAATGCCTTTTGATTGGATTGAGTTGCATGTCTTGGTTCGTTAACTTGTATGCTGATTTGATCGAATGGGTTCTTTTGTGGACATTTACTGTTAGCTGTTTGAGTTTAGAGGTGTGTAATTCAGGATTATGTATTTAGATATGTATAATTTAGGATATGTATCTGTGTGTAATTCTGCGGCATTTAAAATTTGGAAAATTTTCGTTTTCTTTTTTGTAATTTCAGGTTGTCGCTACACTTGGAATCTATGATATTGCATTGGAGCTAGGAAAGAAGGTGCTATGCCAAAGGTGCTGGTCTATGAACCATGTCAATAATTTGCTATTATCCTCTTTGACATGATGAGTCTGCTTTCAAGCACAATGTTAAAATAAGTCCAAATGCAGAGCTTTAGTTTGTCAAAAGGGATGATCTTCCTGCTGTGAAAGTTCTTCGTTGCATGACTCAATATTGTGATCTGAGATATATAAAATTGCATTGCATGTTGTTAGGATATCAATATTTTAGAAAGATTTTCCTTTGTGTTTTGAAGGTATAGTAAATTAGTTTGTTTCCTAAAAATAATTTATTAAATTAAAATCTTCTTTTTTGTCTACTTGATAATTGATGTGCTATAAGTTATCATGTGAAATTGTCTGTATAATGCAGGAATTGTCGGACTTGCAATGGATGGCAAGGCAATGAGATGTACAATGTGCAGAGGATCAGGGAAAGTGAAATACCAAGTGAAAAAATACACACTGAGAAGGTAATTACTATTACAAAATTCTCCAAGATAAAAAACAGTAACATGAAGAAAAAAAAACTTACATGACAGAAAATGGGGGATATTTTTTTCACAAATTGATTTCTCTTTTTATCCTTTTTTGCTTTTGTGGATTGATGGAAACAAGAGAGAACATATTATCTACTCTGAAGAGTGCTTGTTCTGCGATTATAGATGCATGATATGTACTCCACCAGGATTTTATTTCTACTTTTATCATCGTGTATACGAATCTTGCACATTTTGTAACATCTCAAATCTTATCTGTGTCATGTTTTATGTCAAGATGTAGTTGCGCATTCTTACAATTTGCTAGGTTGTTTGCATTTCTTCGTTGGGAAAAAAGCTATTGCTGGGGCTCTATTATTCTCTAATCTCGAGCAGTAAATTTATTCTTGCAGCATTTGAATAAGTACATTTCCTTTTTTCTTTAAATGAGCTGGAAGTATAATATTTTTTTTGATTGATCTTAGGCCTCACAAAGGGAAAGACCCATCTCCATATTCTTGAAAAATCCTTGAAAATCCTAGTCATCGCATGTCTTGGACGTGAGTGCTTACTAATTGAGTTACCTAACCTCGGCAACTGGAAGTATAACATTAGCCAGCCCCACTACATGTTGTTTGGCATGCTGTAGTTCGAGGAGAAAAACTGTAGTCTGGTGCGACACGCACATCTCAAGGGAAGACATGCGCGTCTCATCGACACACGCATCTCGTCCTCTACAAAATCATTTTAAAACCCCCAAACCCGATTCCTTTCGGCCTATTTTCCCATTTTTCACTCAAATCAGCTCCAAACTCGTTCCAATCTCTCCTCCATTTCTCCTCTTTGATTCCTTATCATCTCTTGAGGTAAGAACATGTTTCTAATCTCTCCATTTCATTATTTTCATGTTTGAATCTTAGATTTGGGTTTTGGACGATTTTGAATGTTAGGTTCGAATTTTCTTGATTCTGTCCGCAAGAGAGTTGTAGGATGTTATATTATGATGGATTAAGGTTAGAGGAACCGATATTAGGCTCGATTTTGAAGGATTTATTGAGTTTTTGTGTTGGTTAAGGTTTTGGCCGTGTTTGTGAGATGTTGTGATGATTTTGAGTTATTTTAGTAAGATTGTTGATTGATTCATGTTTAGGGACATGATTTGAGTCAATGTGCATGGATTAGAATGTCGGGTTTTGATTGATTCGAAATTTGGGACATTTGGTGTATTTTTTGTCAAAAGGACTAAAAGTATAATTTTACATAATTCTGAATCATTTGAGGATCAAATTTGATATTTAGCATGTTGGGACTAATTTGCAATTTCTTAAAGTTAGAGGACTAATTTGGGGATTCTAACTGTTTTGAGGACTATTTGGTAGTTTGAGAATACTTTGATGACTGATTTGTAAATTTTGAAAAGTTTGGATACTAAACTGTAATTTTACGTAGATTTTGATTTTTTGGACGAGAGTGATAGACTTTCATTCGTTTGGGTTGGGACGAACATCTGCATTGCATGCATACTCTGTAATGCCACAGTTATCGTGTCTGATGTTTGTGTAATGAATTATGTATTCAGCTCGGTTGGACTTCTGAGTGTGATAGCACATTCAGACACATAGGTTGTGTCCTCTAAACTCTGTATATATATTTTTGAAGTGGAATATTCATCTTGCGCATCAATGACAATAAATAATTTAAGCCCTAACCGAATTTAAATTTGTGCAGTTATTTGGTTGGTCCCTATTTTCCAAAGTTATTTTCGGTTATGCCTATAAGGTGTGCCTTTTCATTTCCAAACAATTTACAAACGATTTTCAATGTGTTTTCGTCTTCTTTAAATGAAGAAGTTCTCAACATAAGTGAAATGTCTGCAAACATTTTCACTTGGGCATTGTGTAATCTTCAAAGTGTATTGCGGAATTTCCTATTTTGCAGATTCTAGTGGGGCAATAAAACACTTTAAATGCAGTGTTCTACATGCCTCAATCCCAGTTTTTCCTAGCAGCTTATACTCACCTTTGTGGCTATACCATGATGTCTTAGTGGCTAATCTCCGCCTAAGTGGCTATTACCAAGTTCGGTTAACTCGATTAATATGATTGTTAGTCCGCATCTGAAAATGTTTTTAAAACTACTTTCTAAAAATACTTTGGTATTTATTTCTGAAAATGTTTCAGTATTTAACTCTGAAAATAAATTTGGAATTTATCAGTGAAATATTTTAAGTATTTATCTCTGCAAATATTTCAGAATATTTGAGTACTTTTCTCTGAAATATTTTCAAAAGTGAACGTGAATTTTGGAAAATATTTGAAAGGAAAACACTTTGGCTATTTTGGATTTGAGAAAATTAAATATATTATTTAATTTCTTCATCTAATCAATTTCGGTAATTGTCTGTTGTCTGTTCTGTTTGTAAAAAGGATTGCAAAGTGGATTTTTGAAACGATCTACTTATATATACGAGTGTGTGTGTGTGTGTTTGGGTATATATCTGGATGTGGTAGTTTTTCAAAAATGTTTTCAAAACCCTTTTGAGGAGTCTGAGCTGCTTTGTTGTATTATCCACTAACTAGGAATTCTTTCCCTATTCTCTTTTTACTGTTTTTGTTTTACTTTATCTTTCAGGTATTCTTGATAGCGGTCGTTTGATTCTTCTGCGCTCAGCGAGTGTCTTATTGTCCGGGCCGAGTTTATGTTATGTTAGTTGCTCCATAACGACGATTAGTGGGTTATGGCCTTGTAACTGATAAATATTATTTAACGGTTTCATTTAAATTACTTATTTAGTATTTAGTATTATAACTATGTTTTAACATTCAGGATATTACTTTTTCTAAAACTTGATATCTGTATAACGTTTTAATATGATTAATAAGTCGGCTAATAATATGAATTTGGATGGATATATGATCTTTGAGGCTTGTGCAAGATGAGAAGGGTTTCGACAGACAGTTTGCCTCGTATGTCGGTCATGGTTCCGATTTTGAGTTGTGACAGAGTTAGCTGAGCCTTGTCTAATTTGAGTAACATAAGTGGTCTACTCGAGTTATCTAAGTGCTAGACAATGCGAGTAACCCAAATTGTCTTACTCGAGTTAGCTAGACCCCAGATCACTCGAATAACTCTCATCGATTACTCAAGTTACAAATTATTCCAGGGCTCAACAACACCTAAACTTGCAAAATATCATCATTAAACACCATTAAACATCTATTCATCATCTTAACCCCTCACGATCTAATTAGGATTGAACGAAAAGCAACATGAATCCAATTGAAACTGACGAGATATTACACAGTTGTCTCGTCCTGCCGACCGTCGCCTAGTTAAGTCGATTTTCTTTATTCAATCACAAATTTCAATTTTTATTTTGTTAGGGTTAGATAAAAGCGTTTTTCCACTTTGAGAAAAAATCAATTTTATTATTATTTAGGGTTAGAGATTGACAGATTGTTAAATGATTGATTGATGAAATTGTAATTTAAATTAGGTAGAATGTGATGTAAGATTGTTAAATTTATGATTGAATGGACTTAAATTTTGCTTGAATGGATTTGAATTAGTTAAAACTAGGTGAATTGATTTGAAGGGACTTAATTTTAAATAGAATTAGGTAGCATATTTATTTTTAATTGCTAGGTAAATTGATTTGGCCACATGCATGATTGTTCACATGTCAAAGAAAAGTTAGGATTGTTTGAGATTGTGAGAGGGAGCGAAAGGGGGAAAGAGATGCACTCTGTAACCAGAATTTTGACTAAGCATAATCAGCCCCTGATTAGCCAGAATTCTCGCTCCGCCACTATCCTTGCCTGTTCTGCTGCCAAATGTATATTATCATCCCATCTTGAAGTATGTTGTCGCTGCCCCACTCTCTTGCCAATTCTTAGCTCCGCTTATGGCCTTGATATGCTTTTATAGGCTTAATAAACATTTATCCATTCCATATAAATATAATGTATATATGCTCAGTGTTAGTCACTATTACTTGTACTCATATAAATACTTGTATCATTCACAACGAAGTTTGTCAAACAGTTTTTTAATAAGTCAGATTTAATCATACAGAAAATCGAATATGTGACCTCTTAACGTTGCAGTTAACTTCACTCTCAATAAACTATAAATTCATTGGTAGTTCATCTGTATAGTTCCAACCACATTACACGAACCCTCCTTTCTCTCTCGACATCACTCGTCTTTGTCCCTCTTCTCGAGATTCATGATGAAAACTTTAAGCAAAGACCAATTGCTTAAGCTTCAGAACAAGTTGGGCATTCTAACGTACTCTAATTAATTAGTTGAGGGAAATATTAGATGTACAAATCTGTATATATTTTGAGTATTCGTTTACCTTGTATGTACCTAAATTATATCCTCTTTTACTTTATTCCTCTTAAGATTTAGGCTTCAATTTAGCTGTTATAACTAGCCGTTGTTGCCTTAAAAAAAAAAAACTAGCTGTTGTACATTTTGTAGATATGCGTTCTCACCTTGAATAAGAAAAGTAGAATAATAACCAACATGATAGTTCCTTCCACCAATTACAGAAACACAGCGACATACAAGAAATTCACACTGGTCATTGTAGGGCCTGTATACAGTTTAAAGATTAAAACCTTATCTATTGCCGACATGTATAAATAGAACAATTGACCAAACTTATATAAGAAAGAGCACATTCAATCACCGACGATCAAGTGTTCCTGCTCATGATAGTGAAATATAATGAGACATCATAACTGAAGTCTAGTGTCCCATATAACGTTCATAATTATATAGTGATTGTTAAGTGATTGATAGAGCTTGGAATTGATTATCAATTATAATTAGATGAACTTTAGACCCTTAATTTTTTTTAAACCACTTTAGACCCTTAATTAAGGATCGGAGTTCACTTAATTTTGAATTTTTCGCCTTTAGAAAACGTGATGGAAGGAATTCGAAAGAAACTGTATGAAATGTGCAAGAAAACGTTTTCATGTGTGGAATACTGTATTATTTTTGGGATTTTTTCGTGACAAGAAAGCTGCTATAGAAGCTTTAGAGGAAGTGTATACATTTAGTGCAAATTTATAATTTTCTTTCGAATTTTAGTTCAATTAAATCATCCTACATCGTAATGTATTATGAACATCTAACGCGCATTTTTTAAAAATAAGATGGAAACAAAAATATCAAGTAAAATTTAATCTGAAAATATGTTACTTTCTTTTTGGTAGAATAGTTACTTTTATTGTTAAAAGAGATGTATGTATATATTTTTTAGCAAAATATTTCATTAACATCGTTACTCTCTTATCGACTTCAAAACTCATCATGTGGTTCTATTGAAGAGATATGCTCCTTTAAAATATTACTTTGTAAAAAAAATTCAATTCAAAATATCACCACCCTCAAAAAATTTCACAGACAAAAACATGAACACATAAATATACTGTTGAACTTGGAGACAACTACCAACGAAAACTTGTGTTTAATCATATTGGCAACAAAGGTTGGGAACATAGAAACGTAGTGTGGTCTTTTAGGTGGAAGTTCATGAAAATTTTCGAAGTGTTGACAATGAAGTTTTTGTCCTTATATTTGACGTGGAGGGATTTTGCACGGGAAATCACACACGTAATATCTTCGTATGCCCATTTTGTTCACTTGTCTCATACTACGTGGCAATTAAGAAAAGGTCTCTCTCTCTTTCATTTGATTGATGCATATGATCATCACCTCTACGACTCTAATACAATGACAAATTATCTGCATTAAGTTTTAAATTCATTAATCAAGGGATCGACTATTTTTTAGTTTTAGTGGTGGTACTACAATAACAAGATTTGATTGTTAATAAATTTAATTATGATTTTTTAAATATTTTATAATGAATGAATGACTCACATAATCATCAAATGGAGGTATACTACTACCGTCGTCGAATTTTATATTGTTTAGGATCAAGTCGTTCAAATTTAAACTAAGCTCATTCATAATTAGTCAAACCAAATACAAATAGGCAATTGTCACTTAGTCAAAACACCCAACGGCCAACAAAAAACACCCAACGGCCAAATTCATTTACACTCGTAATCCTGTCATATGAATTTTTTTCTATTTTTAATATTGGAATGAATGTTTAATTGAAACTCGCAACTAATCTACCCTATAATGAAAATAGAACTGCATTCGATGGGAACTGCACCTGATCATCTACTTGAAATTAATGAGAATGACAAATAATCGTACAATGAAAACATGTATATGTATACACCAAACCAGAATTTGAATTTTCAGTTCCATAGGAAGAGGTTTCCAGATGATAGTTGCATTAAAAATTAACGGACAAAATGCATGCCAGCACAGCGAAGTCTTTATATTTTGCCCTTTCCTCGTATACATTTTTTGTTGCAAAATATAATTTATATGTGACTATGATTTTGTCAAAAATAATCGGTCATTGCAGATGTAGCTGTATTTAAAGCAACTGTGGATTTTGGAACCATCCTCTTCATGAACGGATAAGAATTTTCTATAACTTAAGTGATGCGCACTAAGAACAATGCCTTAACAACTTTGATTCGATTCCAGGAATGCCAGAATAGTGGCTTGAAACCTACCAATTTATGGTCTCGATTTTAGGAAAGTTAAAATAAATTCTGAGATAAACATCGTAATCCAACGTTATAGATATTCTTGACCCAATTATTATATGACAATTATGAACCAAACATATGAGTTTTGACCCTTTGCTATAGAAAAATTCACAATACCTCACAATACTTTGATGAAAAATTAATGAAAAATTGGGCAGACACGGATATGGACATAGTCGTGTCTATTCCTATGTTTTCGAAAACGACTTAAGTCTCATGCGAAAACATAGTTGTGTTGTTGCGCGGTAAAACTATAAAGTTGGGCAATTAATTACACGGCCTTATAACCTCAACACGATCGTGTTGATGTCTGTTTCCTTCCAGGTTGTTGCGAAAACTCAAAGCACGAACTGCCTTGTGCACACGACATGAAATTTAGTTCTGTTGCATTACACAACTACAGACACAAGTGTCCATGCCCGTGTAATGAGCTCTCGTGTTATTGATCCTTTAGAAACTTGTAATGGACCCTTAAAACAATCCCCATCATTAAAATGACAGTAGTTTCTACAACTTTTTTTTATGGAAATACAACATTTTTTTGCTATAATTATTAGAAATTCTAATTTATATAAAAAATTATTAATTTATGTCAAAAAATGAAATATTAAATCCTCACCTTGATAAAAAAACAACTTTTTGTAATTTTAAGTTGTAGAAAATTATTCTAGTGCTGCTGTAATATGCTTGGAAATTGGAATCCACATCTGTAGTTGCTTTTTGGCTCCATTATTCGTTTCCACAATCGGAGTATTGTTCTTTAACTACAGCATTTTGAAGATTGTTTTTAGACCCAGAACGGAGAGGGGAATATTGTTCTTTACTTTTCATTTCTTTTTTTCCCCTTGTTTTTGGTTCTTCTAGCATCTTGTATTGTATGCGCCACTAAGGCATCCATTATTTGGTTGTGGCAATAATACATGGCTTTTCTCACACACAACTTTTTTGGTTGAAACTTTCTGGTTTGTACCGTCACAAATTTATTTTTGCCTTCGTTTTTAGGACCGTTAGTTTGGTCCACTTGGCGCATTTTAAGCTGGATATGCACTGCAGGGCCGTGTTAGGACGGACTATTGAATGATAGCTAAGTCTATCTGAAAATTAAAAAGCATCAGTCTTGGAATTTCTTTTACGAGCTACTACATAGCTTGTTAACCATTCATTCTTTTGTATTTTATGGTTCTAAAATTACTACATAACTTTATAATTTAATAAAATAAAAAAGGAGAGAAGGTGAAAAGGGCAGATTTTTTTTTAATCAATTACAGAACAGTAGAGATAATCAATAATAACATATATCTATTAGATGTTATCATATATATATTACATTCTCACTACAAAATGTTTCAGAATCATAGTTATATTAGTAACGAACTTGAATTCGTATACTAATATAGTTACCATAACATTTCAATAAGACAAATTTTAAGAGAACCATTTGCTCTAATGCATAATACAGATCCTCAAGAACGTAAATCAATCATATCATTTTAAGAGAGCATATATATAATGCATCATTAAGAGAACAGTCACCTTTAAGCATGAGTTCTTTTTTAGTGAACCTACGAAAATCGAGTTTTTGTTTTTAGAAAGTAATTAAATCGAAGAATGTCAGTTTTGATGCATGTAAATGAATATTGCTGCCCTAATTAAGTAGATAAATCTTTTA